>JAQQAE010005346.1:0-17727 GCA_029823295.1 Pseudamia nigra | reverse complement strand
TTAGTTATACTTTCTTGTTTTATTTCTCAGAGTGATTGCGTGTTTTGTTTGTGTTGGATCGTATTTGTTCCTGTTGTGCAGCACTTTGTTTCAGCTGTAGTATTTTTAAAGTGCTTTATAAATAAAGTTTGTTGATTGATTGATTGATTGATTGATTGATCCTAGACCTTCATCAGGAAAACATACAAATGCAGCACATTCATTTTAACTGCTAATGTTTTGCTGGTAATATCTGTAATTTCAGCGGCATTCACACTGCTGGGAATGGATCTATGGACCTGTTGGCTCATGAGTCAGAAGTACAGGCACTACCTCCTTGTTATGTAATGAACAATTACTTATGGTCTCTGTTATTTCTTTCTTTTCTGTGTGATTTGGTTGGACTGTTGGTCAGTTTGCTACTACTGTAATCCTCGGTTCATTTCCTAGTTCCGTCTGTAATTCAGGCAGCTCTGGAACAACAGGGATGCATGTAGGATTTAAGAGAAATATGATGGTCTCCTCAGTGTCACAGCTGGCTGCTGTAACCCACCTTTTCAAAATCCAAAAGACACAGTGTGCCTTTATGCACAGCACACATAGCCACAAACTTGACACTATCTGCTTGGCAGCACAATTTGCCTCAGTTTGCCTTTGTACTTTGTAAGATACACTTTTTGTGCCAATGCCCACTAATGTGATGCAAACCTTTTCCGGATATGAGTCAGGTCTATGTATATATGTGTGTGGAGAGGAAATTAAGACATAAGAATGTTAATAAATCTGAAAGAGAATAAATATTTAAAAATAATACAGAATACCTGAAAGCACTGTATTTACTTATGTGTAACCTGGTGCTTGAATTTGCATTTCTCCCTTCTTAACAAAGGCATTTCTACTATAAATGGATGCAGTGTAACTAGGTTCACAAAAATCACCAAAATGCAGGAAATGATGTGACATGTGGACACCCAAACTCCGCCATCAGTATCAGTACGAAAGTGTGGAAAAATCCTCAGCTAACATGCACAGTCCTCTTCCTTGTGAAGAACATTGGATGTTGGTTTAAACCTCCCTTTAATGGTAAGTTGTGAATGATATGTAGAAAGTGCCTACAGCATTTCTCTGATTACACAGAATAAAATACCACAGAAGGTTTATGATGGATGAACAGCAGGTGTTACAGTATGCTGACAAAAAACATAGGTAAGCCTAATGATTCTTGAATCTATAATTATGACTACATTTACATCCGATGTCACTATTACACAGTACAACGTTTAACAATAAGTGAAGTTGCTCAATGCTTAAATCTTAAATAATTACAAATATTGCATGTACTGTAATACATATCTTTAAATGCAATGTTTATGTAACTCTGCAAATGACTTTTAGACGAATGACGGTCCAATTAGCTACTGATCTGACAAGTACGCAGTGTAGAATTCATACAACACTATTTTTGTTATAAAAGTGACAACTTAATGTCAGTTATAGCAAAAAAATTATCCAAGCGTTAATGAGTATCATGCTGGAAAAGGTCAGAAAAGATATTTCTGTAATGATTAAGTATCTCATGTTCCATAGAAGCAAGCATTCATGTGATGGGGAAGGGGGAAATGGACTAAACATGCCCTGTGGATTCAGGCAGTGAAATTCCAACATTTCAGTTGCCTCCTCACATAGATGATGCTGTTTTCACATCAGCATACTGCTAATTATAAGCAATCTGTTCTGTACATTTTTCTTTCCCTTATGAATTTTTTTGCTGAATGTACTAGAGCAGACAAGCAGGACAGAGAGGGCCATCAGAAAAAAAAAAGATCTGAATGGATGTGCATCCATTGATGTATACCATAAGTGTGAGTACATATTTGCAGGTCAGGCAGTAAAACTGCGTAGGCAATCGTTCTCACATAAATCTTCTTTCCTTTGCCAATGGAATCCCTGGCAGCCCCCACAACAGTATGATATGGTAAATTTGGGACTGTCACAGACAAGGCCACAGGTTTCATTTCAACAGTGGTATCTTATTTTCAGTAAAACATGACTAGATCCTCATGGGAATTTTAGCATTTTATTCTCTGGTGAATTGCTAATGTATCAATTTGTGCCTTTTTTTATATATGTTTATGAGGTGAACAAAGAAATTAACCAAATAAGCAAGAAAATGCCATACAAGGAATGAAATCATCCACAAAATGAACTGAAATGAAAGGAAAATTAATAACATAATTTCAAAAGTGCAAAAGGCAATAATGAGAATAAAAATGAACAAAAAAGGCCAACAAGTGAACCAAACTGACTATAAAAAGAATAAAATGATCTCCAAAATGAACAAAATAAGGACAATACAAAATACAAATGAATAACAGAACAAAACAATCCATAATGACAACAAAACAATTGTGAAAATCAACATAAAAGAATGAAATGAACAAAAATGAACAACATAATCAAAAAAATTAACAAAAAAGAATTACCGGTAGCATCTATCCTCATGGAGAACAGTCCCTTAATGACTTTCAATAGATTTCACCTCTGTGCTCTCATAAGGCACTGCTGGACTCACTGGATCAAGCGATGTCATATGAAACTGTCCACCATTTGATAGAAAAATTGGCACAGATCATCCTCAGCCCAAGCAGAACAACAATTATCACATTTTTTGGTTTTCAAAAGCCTTTGTCTGTCACAGCCAATTAAATATCTAATACCAACTAATTTCACTGTCTGCTGGAGACCATCTCTTACAGCATATTAAAGGAATGAATGCAAAGGAGTTCCCACTCATACATAAATAAAACAAACACCAGGTGGCAGATACTCATCAGGTACCACATGTCAAATTATCAATGACCTGATAATTGATAATGACCTGATAAAATATCCTGATTTGTAGGCTGCTCATTTATGAGGAATGAACTAAGTCCTCTTTGTCCCTCTTATTCTCGATCAGATACTTCTGTGTATTTTGTTCATCTGTTGTGTTCATCTCTGTGAGACAAATGTTGGAAATAAGCTATGCTCTATTTTTGTGCTCTTGTCTATTCTTGGATGTTGTTTCAAATGGCAGGGATAAATTGTTCAAGACTTGTTAACTGGCTGTCAGCTGAGAGAAACAGAGAACAAAAGGTGACATGAGCCAAAGCAACCAAAATATTAACCCTACTTTTTTCTGTATATGACCAATAAAAGTTACTATTGTGAAATTACCATTGCAGAATGTCACATATTGTGCATCACTTGGCCTTGGCTTCCAGGCTCTTTTGAAGTGAATCTTCAGTGTGTATTTCATCATACATATAGGTTCTGCCAGTAAATTTTTGCACGAGTGGGAAAGCATTGCTATTCTTCTGCCATTTTGATCTTAATTTATTTTATTTTTTCTCTCAAAAATCACACTTTTTATGCAGAAGCCTCATATTATATTGCTGCTATTCACATATTGAAAATGAAATGAGAACAGAGTTTTAAGGTCAACTGAGCTCATCATATCCAAAATGCTATTAACACCCATACTATCATCTGCTGTACTCATCAGAATGGAATGAGTTCACAGATTACATACAATCCTAGAGCGTTCGATTCAAGTTCCTGACACAGTTAGTCTCTCTTCAGTGCTCCAAATCTCTCCAGTAACTCTGCAATCCCTAAGGATGCTACCATCTGAATACTGATGTATTAATTCCCCCAGTCAGAACACACTGAAGAGCCATAATCCCAAGGCCCCGGCACAAGGACGTCCTCCTTGAACCATAATCACCCTTACATCTCTTATCAGCCCCAGCCCAGAGAACATGATTAAAAAGTGGCCAGGACATACTGCTTCTGCACCTGGGATATGACTGGTCCCTGCTGCTATGTGTCAATCAAGCTAAGAGGTACAGGTGCTCACTGACTTGTGATCCCTACTAGCCAATTAGAATGACAGGGAAGCCACAAAGCATATGCTGTACATTAAGTGGTCTCAGCAGAAGAAATTGGGTCTCATTGAGATACAACTATATATTAATGAGGACTATGGAGACACACATGTCTATAAGACTGAATGATTGTAAGGAAGAGTTGGTGACAGCTGAGCTCCATGCTTTCGAAAGCTGTTCTCCAAAAAAAAAGCAGATTATCTAGAGGAGCGTGGAATGTAAAAAGAAAAAGGTGCATCTACTGCTATAGAATGTAAGCGAATAGGGTTAAAAGCAAAATATTTAACAATTGCTCCAGAAAAGCAATATAAAAATTTTGGGAGTATTAATCAACTCCAATGATTACTTCTGACCCTCTAGATGCATGGTGATATACATTTATCTATAAAGACAATGCACGTTTGTTCTTCCAGCTAATAACAGTTCTCACACGGTGGGACAATGTAAAATCAAGTGGCTCCAATTCATTCTGGTCTTCTCACTAACGGCACTAATCTTGGTGTTGTGCAATTCTGTCTGAAAGCCACTATTTTGGCACAATGCACAGACCTTTCAATCTGTTGCCTGGTTCACAGAGCTGTCAGTCAGACAAACAGAAGGAAGGCATGTGCATCAGTTGTATTGCCTAGAACAGGGGTTTTCAAACAGTTCTGATCCAGGGACCACCAATCTGACTAGGACGCAACCTGAAGATCACTGCTGGACAATATGAGGACCGGTGTTGAGATGAGTTTTTTTTTTTTCCTACCTGTGATTTCAGGGTGTGGTGAATTGCAGAGTCTGCAGTACAGTGGTGGATAGGGACAGTCCCATATCATTCTCTGGCTCCAGCTTTGCCCTAACAGAGATATGTTGTTGCAAAAAAGCACTTTACTGCTTTTACTGAAAGCTTCGACTGCAAGCTGTTCAACTGCCACCTCTCTTTTTGGCTTTTTCCTTTCTACAAACTGATCCATGATGGTGCTGACTAGACATTGAAACTACAAGACCAAGCTTTCACTGGAGGACCTAGTTGGGCCTGGAGCCTATCACAGTTGACTTAAATTGAAGGCGGGGTCCAGCCCTGACAAGTTCATTGCAGTTCATCATGGGACTGGCATAGAGACAGTCAGCATTCACACTCACATTCATGCATGTGGGTAGTTTAGAGAAAATCTGCCACTGTTTTCACTGTCACTGTGTAGTGTTACACAGCGACAAGGTGTCGTGGCTTGCTCCGCCCATTGTCTCTCTCTCTCTCTCTCTCTCTCTCTCTCTCTCTCTCAGCTACCTGCCTGCATCAAAGCCATGTGTTGAGCTCCCGCTCTTTTGTTTGTTCTTTTGCCTCTGTTTTTCTCACAATAAATGCACTTTCACTTCAGTTAACTTGTACGCCTCTTCCCTATGTTATGACCCTTCAAGCCAGTCGTAACAGCAGAATAGGAAAAGTGAAGTTTGAACTTTCTATTTACTAACACAAGCAGGAAATGTTACATAAATTACATTTATGTAACAACAGGGAAAGTATATACTGTAGGTATTAATGCTCCTCCAAGGCACATTTCACCTGGGACTACGGGGACAGAATGTTTGTGAAAATAGATAAATACTGATGACTATGGCTTTCATAGCACACAGGAGTACCATGGTTTGATTTACATTCTGGTTTGCAGGTCAGGGATGAATACATTCAATACAACAGGAAAAGACATTAAGTTAGCTTTCTTTATGCCTTTCTTTTTATTTCTTCTTATTCTTCTCAATATTTCAGGTCATAGTTTGTTCCACATTGACCTAAGGTAACCTTAGATTTCCAGGTGGAACTCAATTGGTAAAAATTGTTTCTGCTTCATTTTCATGCTTGTCACACAGGCTACCACATATCGCTCTAACAAGCACATGCACCAAACCCTCTGACAGTACAAGATTAATTAGATGTACTGTTAGAGTTCTACATGTGATCTTTCATGACAGGAAATGAGTTAATAAATAACAGAGAAAGCTAGACAAAACAAAAAAAGAAGTAATAAAAATAGAGACAAGATTGTTGAATATGATGCACTTTAGGGCAGCACATTTAGCACTAGTACCTTGGGAGCTAGCCACCTGCTGTCCTCCACTAAATCATGGTCGCTATTAAAACTTACAGTACATGAGAAATGAGAGTGATTTTTCTTGCTATGAATTGAACTCAGAAAGACTTTAGTGCACAACACAAATCTTCTTCAGAGAGCACCAAGCCTACTGCTTTAGCATGGATGCTCCCTCTGAGACACAAATGAGACAAGATCCAGGCTTTAGACACCAATGTTGGACACAACCAACAGAAATATTAAGTCTACTACTCAGACTGTCTTGCCACTGCCAAGAATTGGGGAGCAAAGGTGTCATTTGATCATAAATAACCAGAAAAGGAATAAGGAGTGATCAGCTAATCCTAGGAAACTAGGAAAGTCAACATTTAACAGAGAGTTGGCTCTTCCTTGCAGCCTTATAAAACACCCATTTGGATATGATTCAGAGGAGAATATTGATTCTTGATAAAATTCACATTCACAAATCAAAGTGAAGTGTAAGGGTGCCAGCTGAGCTGGCTAATACACAGGCCAGTGTAGGGGATTAGCAGAGGTACAAAGGGCTAGTTCACTACATGGGGATATTTAGAGTGAAGTACCAGGATCAGTTCTAACAATGTTTTTCCATATTCTACACATGTCAATGGGAGATGTAGTCAAACAGAGATTGATTAATATTATAGTATTCAGAGTTGAGATCTAAAATTGGATGCTTGAGCTTCAGTTGAAAAATATTCATACTGTGCAGACTCATATTCTAGTGGCTATATATATTGTACTGTAAAATACACAGATATCTGTGTGTTTTATGAAAGTCATCACTCACATACATATGTATATACAAAACTGTGCATTGGGGATGATCTGATTTACAAGTAGTGCTCACTGCAGTGCAATGAGCAGGGCTAGACCAGCTCTTTCTCTGCCTCCACCTTAGGTCAGATTGCATCTGATTTCAGCGCAATAAATGATAAATTTATTATTTGCATTGAAACACACTATAAAAGTATTGTAAGTCATAGAACTCATAAAGGCATGACATTATGTTCACTCCTTTCATAACCGATGGTGGTATTGAATAGTGTAAATGAGTATGGAGAACCATGGGGTGTAGCTGAGCTGGGGACTGACTGGTGCTGGTATAACCCTGTTCATTTGGCCTGGTGAAAGCACCTTTGAGTGATTTCTAGCCCAATGAAATTCTGGACCAATAACAATGTTTAAAAGAACAACCTGAGTGATAGTTGATAGTAACAGTATTATCTATTTTGCTTGTGTGTAACAACAAAAAATTTTCCTGTTATCCAAGACAACAAACAAATATTTTTAATGTAAATAATTACATGCACTGTTTTGTATCTTTCAATGAGCACAAATTCATGGCTGATATTGGCCAATACCAATGTTCAGCTGATGTAGAGTATGTAGATTCTGACAGTGTAATACCTGTATTTACTACTATTCAGTACCTAGTTTATATTTCTGTTTATAGCGTACACCTCTGATATTAGTGGAAAAAGCTATTTGCCTTAAATTTTCTGTTCAGTTCCACCTCACTTCAGTTGTTTATTTACAATTAGAGCCTTTTAGTCAAGGTATTTATTAGGAACACGTTTTAACACAACAAATAACATAACACAACAATAATCTAATCAACCAATCACATCTCAGCAATCAGTCCAATCCAAGCATCACAATGGGGAAGTAAGGTGATTTACATGACTTTGAACATGGCATGGTTGTCGGTGCAAATGGGATGGTTTGAGTATTTCACTAACTGCTGGGATTTTTGCACGTAGGGGTTCACAAAGAATAGTCTACAAAAGACAAAAATATCCAATGAGCAACAGTTCTCTGGATAAAAATACCTTGATGCCAGAGGTCATAGGAGAATGGTCAGACTGGTTTGAGCTAATGGAAAGGTAACCAAACTCAACATTCGTTACAACTGAGTAATGCAGAGGAACATCTATGGGCGAACAACATGTCACACCTTGAAGCAGATGAACAACAGCTCAAGAGACCACACATGGTGACACTTCAGTCAGCTAAGAGCAGGAAACAAAGGCTACAATTCACATGGACTCAGCAGAAGTGGTCACCTAGTAAAATGGCCAGTCACTACATTTTAAAATATTTTAATTTAGTTATTGACATGTTTGTGGCTGTAAAATCAGAAATGGAGTTACACTATGTGCATCCTGTGCCTTGCAGCAGGTTATTTACAGATGGTCTAATTTCACGGTGGCTGACCATACAAGGCTTGTGCTACTGTTGCTACCTCTATGTTAGTTTATATCATCTAGAAAACACAATTAAAATTATTTTTCCTTCCTGTCTGTAACAGAATAAATTCATCCTTTAATACATAAGTATAAACAAGCAGATGAACACAGATGTTTTACAAAAGCCAAAATCTTCAAATACTTTCCAAGCAGAGGGTAAAAAATAATTTGAAGTTACAAATTTAGTTTTGGAAGATTTTCTCCTGTAAAGTCTGTATCTCACTATACTACGACAGCTTGCGACTAGTTGGAGCTGCAAAATTGTGAGTAAATACGTGAATTAGTGACAATTTTCACTTGGAATCACACTGAATTGCTGCAATCAAATCAGAAAAAGTTCAAATGTTATGGAAAATAAATAAAAGTGAGCATTTTTAAAATGTACTTGAGCTTGTATTTCATTGTAAACAGTATGAACATAATTCATGTTTTGTCCAGTCAGTGTCAATTTGTTAAAAAAATGTATACAGTGGTCCCTCGCTATATTGCGGTTCACCTTTGGCGGCCTCGCTGTTTCGCTGATTTTTTTTTCTAAGTGCAATTTTCATGTATTTTTTATACAGCGTATGAACACGCATTGTGTTCTGTGTCCTGATTGGCTAAAGGAGAACCAGCACATTGTGTTCTGCATCTTGATTGGCTAAGGCCATTGTCAGTCGATGTCCTCCATGTTGTGTCTCTTGAACTGTGCAGTGCAGAGTGCGTTCGGCTCGCCGGACTTGCACGGGTGTTCGATCGCTGTGTGACTCTGAAGTGCTCGTGTTTGCGGGAGGCCCGTGGTGTCGACGAGGGCTTTCATTGGAGGGGGTCGCTGCGGCGGAGCGGCGCCGAGGCGGGGGGCAGAGGGGTGTGACGCGTGGGTCACTATTGGTGGTTTCTTGTGTGTCCAGCTTCATAGGTTGATTGTTGAAATTAAATTTGTTGTTTATGGAGGCCATCATGTTTTTTTGTAGGTTTTTTTTGTTTGTTTTTTTTCTCAGGCAGGTGTTTGGGCCTGACAACAGGTTTTGATCTTTAGATCTATAATACTGTACTTATTTTTTATTTAAAATCTACGAAGGTTTGAATTTTGAGAGTGTTTAAATAAGAGAGAAATGTTAGAAAATGTTAATGCCTGTCTGAGAATAGTGTATAAAGTGTGTGGTGAAGGGTTTTACAGCCTTAAAACAAATACGGTGGTGCCCCGGCTAACAAATTTAATCTGTTCCGGCGTCACGTTCATTGGGCGAATCATGCATTAGCCGGAGCGAGTTTTTCCATTGGAACCTACTTCGCAGATTTCGCCTATTGCGGGTTATTTTTAGAACGTAACCCCCGCGATAAATGAGGGACCACTGTAATACAAACGCACTGTGCTGAATCAACTGGGATTGCAACACATAGTCCTATTAAGCACCGTAGTCCATAGAGGAGTGTCGTAGTAAAACTCTTTGACTAATTTATTCATTTGGTTAAATGAACTGTACCCTGGCATTTTAAGCTTTTACATCCTGGTATAAAGTTGTGGTGTTGTTTCTGTTAATACAATGAAATGGATTATGTTTGAGTAGATTTACCAGGGTGGCATATAGGACGACTCCAGTCACTCCAGAAGCTTTTGTCTGCACAATATTTATGGATCCTGGAACGAACTCTGAAGCAACTTCTCTCATCATCACGAAGAGGCAGAGTCACTTTAGTCTTCGCAGTGATTATCTCCTGCTGTGAATAAAAAAGGAAAGACAAACAGACAGCAACTTAATTTTTAGTAAATTAAGAGCATGATTACATTCACATTTTAAATGAAAGTAAAGTTTGTCAATCAAAACAGATTTTTAGTGTTCTCTACCTCAATCAATTATTGTAACTAATATACAACAAAATTAGCTTATATATTTTGCAATATTAGCTGTTGGACACTGGGTGTTTCCTGCTTCTTTAAAAGTCCATTTTAAAGAAGCCTATAAAGCCTGACCCAAGAAATAATGCACAGAAAATTCAGTTTGTTTTTTTTTTTTATCAGAAGCCTTTATTTGGCCCTTTAACAAAGTTAAATTAAAATAAACAAAAATAATCTGCATGTATGTTTTTTTAATTTGTTTCATATTTGACACAGTGGTTGTTAAACATAATTCACCTCCACCTGGGGGCAAAAGACAAGTACAGTGGTACTCCGGCTAACGAATGTAATCCGTTCCAGCGTCACGTTCATTGGCCGAAACAATCGTTAGCTGGTTCAAATTTTTGGCCGATTTGTTTCTTTGGTACCCGGATTTTTTGTTAACAGAAGCGTTTGTTAGCTGGAGTACCACTGTAATCAATTGTATTCAACAGGGTTTTGAGCAAAGTTTTTACCATATGATGATGCAATAGATCTAAGAAATGTGTGTATCAAATATGATACACACGGCATTATAGTGTTAATTAAATCTGATGACCTCAAGAAAGAGAGAGAGACAGATGGGGTTCATAGAAGTCTTGACCTTTGACCACCAGAATCCACCTTGAATCTGACCGGAGGTACGTGACAGAGGAGTCAAGCATTAGACTCGAGCAGAAAGCAGCCAAGGAAACACGCTTTAGCAAACAATGTCAGTAGGTAATGAGGAAAATGGCAAAAAAATGAGTCAAATAATAAATCAGCTGAATGAAAATAACCAAAAATTGAACATAATGAACGAAATAATAAACAAAAACAACAAAAATAACCAAAGATCTCCAGAAAATGACCAAAATATGCACAAATTGAACAAAAATAATATAAAAATAAACAAGTGAACAAGTCTGTAACTAAAATTTGATAAATAATAATCAACAAGATAGTCAACAAAATGAACAAGAGTCAAGTAAATGACTGTAAACAAGAAAATCAACAAAAAATGAGTGAAAATGTATAAAATAATCTAAAAATGAACAAAAATGAACTGAATATACTGCGAAATAAAGAAAAATGATTATAAAAATAGACAATAAATTAATCAAAAACAAACCAAACAATCAGGGAAATGGACAAAAATTGAAGATTAGTTGAAAAGACATCCGCAAAGCAGACACCAGTGTTTTTCCAGTTCTACCATATTATCACTTTGGTGTATTTTGGCACATGTACTGCACACCTCATCGTTCCTGCATCTGTTTCAGTTTTCAAAAAAATTAAGATGGTGTAATGCCGCACGACCTCTGCACAATTCCACTACAAAAACAATACCAATGTATTTTTTCCATCAAGTTTCTCTCGGCTGGTTTCCATCTCCCATTCCAGGCAGTGTTCAGGCACCATCCCCTCTGGACCCTCCCACTGGAGCTCCAACTGTGCATCCAGACCCGTTTGCAGATGCAGCTTCTCTGTAGTTTTAGGCTTCACTGAAAAAAAAAAAAAAATCAATGCCACAGGTTTTAACAGGCAAAGCCCTGTTAGCTCAACTGTGAGACCAGACATGAGGGAAGTCACACTAACTGCGTTCAGTGATGATAGACTTCCATAAAACACACACATACCATGGTCCTGAATCTGAAGGGTGGTGTATACTGGTTGCAGAGCTCCTTCAGCAGATGAGTCATTCACACAGAAGTTGATATCAGAGAAATCAGGAAGGTTGGTCCCTCTGAAGTCACAGCCGCTCCTGACGTCATTGAAAATGATGTACTTAGGGCATTCTTCTGCCTGTTTCAGTCCTTTGTACCTAAACAAGAAGAATTGGAGCGTGTGTGTTTACCATCGTCTGTGCTCAACCTTGATTCACAGACTTACATTTGCGTGAAATGTGGAGCATTCAGCAACACCTATGAACATAAATGACCAGATTTATCAAAACCAACATTTCTTTTTACCTTTACAAAATCTTGGAGGGATCTCCAGCAGATACAAAGCATTATGGCCCAGTTTCACGCACAGGGATTAAGCCCTAGTCCTAGAGTAAATCACTTTTTAACCAGAACTTGTTGAGATGGCTTTCTCAGACATGGACTATAGTAGTCTCAGACTTGTCTTAGTCTTGATTTAAATAATCTGATTTCTTGAAGGCTAGAGCGAATCCAGGTCTAAAATCCAGGACTTAAATTAAACCTGGTCAGAAGCAGGTTTAACCTCAGATTATGGAGCATGATGAAAACGGATTACCCTGACTATTTCAATGAAAAACCAGTACCACAAAGATAAGACATTATTTAGTTATTTATTTTTGTAAGACCCATCAACTGAATATTACAATGACCTACAAGTTCCCGTGGAAGAGGTGACCCGTGACATAACTGGACACACTTACAGAGACACCTTTGCTTTACAACATTTTTCATAAAAATGTGTTTTGAGTGATTTGCAAGTGACTGTGTGTATGTTATTTTAGCATTTTATGTTATTTGCATTATGTATTTTATTTGGGTAATAAAAGATGGCTTGTTGCTCTAATACATTTTGGTTGAATACCGTAGTTTGCATTTTAGGCACATGGTTAATAAGGGCATTGTTACAAAGAACACTGAAATGTTGCTTCTGCTGTGTCTTTATGTCCATCTCTGTGTCTTTGAAGGACAAGTAAACATGAAAGATTTTCCTCCGACATCTGGTTTGAGCTCTGGTCACCTTTTTCAGTATTAGACATAAGAGTTCAACAGTTGATGACAAAAATTAAATTGAGTCATATACCAAAGGAGTACAGTACTGGAGTGTTTCCCCTCCAAAACAGTACAGATCGTCATCATCTGAAATACCTCCTAAGGATTGTTGGTGTTCAATCATCCAGTCAACAAGTCTCCTAGGTCATGTGTCTCTGGTCTACCTGGTGGTCCTCCACCTGTCTTGAAACGCTCCCACGATTAATAGCAGTTGTTTTGTTTTTTTTTGTTTTTTTTTTCAACTGTATTTTAATTTTATTATTATTTTTCCACCAGACCTTCAAAAGGCAGTACAGGAATTGTGTCAAAAACACACTCTTCAAAGTGAGTGATTAGTGCAATCAGGGAACCTGGAGATGTTGGAGGGTCCGGGTGATTCATTTGAACTTTTTTTCTTTACATTTTTTTTCATTTCCTTTACATGTCCTGTTCTGTATTTTGTTGACTTTCCAGCACAAAATCCTGCTCATTGAAAGAAGTGAAAATCTTTACAGGTCTGGTCATGTTGAGCTGCAGAGACTCTACAGCAGCTCAGACTGTGATGAGACAAAATTATGACGAGGCTACGTACTCGACTTCCTGTTTGTAGTCTTTACTCACAATGTGGCCCATAAAGTTGGAATAATTTGTTTTGAGACACATTCCTCTTTTTGTTCCAATTTATACACATCACTAATCACCTTTGGAAGAGATTGATCAAAAAAGTTTTTTGAAGACATACACTTTATCAAGAATAGATCACATTGTCACAATCATTTCATGAGAAGAGGTAAAAATACAACAATGTATATAATTACCCATTTTCACAGATATGCTATCTTTTAAATATCTTTTAATTAGATAAATGCCATATCTGTACATGATGGCATAATACATCCAGAGTAGAAAATGATCTACAGCTCACCACTAACTACAATTTCCAAAGTTAGGTCCCACTGGGTCAAATCCAGAGAGGGTGAGCCTTGACTTCCGTTAACAACAAATTGTGGTTGGTTTAAACTACTGCTATAGATATGATCTAATTGCACATGATTATATTTAATGGAGAGGTAATAGTGGTGACAGATCTAACCAGTAATACAAGCTGTGCTGTGGCTTTGCTGGAGTCTTTGAACTCGTCTCCCAGCTGCAGGTCAGGACCTCCATGTTATAGTAAACACAGGTGAAACTCTGGACCACAGCAACACCTACGTACAGTACACACAAGAGTAGAACAGTCATGGTAAAACATGAGCCACACTGATTTGATCAAATCTGTTCCTAAAGCTTTGAGAACTGACCTGTAGTGAGCGGTTCCTGGATGACTTCTGTGTATTTTGTGCTTTTGACTAAAGTACCACTGGTGCAGATTTCACTGAGCAGGGTGTAGGTTCTGATGTGAACTTGTTTTGACAAGTCAAACTGGGCGCGGTACGACGTCCTGGATGTCCTGATACTCTGACCAATAACAATACAACACACCATTATTATTAGTAGCAGGATTACATGACACATGAGGTAAATCAGTGTCTCCAGACTTTTCAGACTGAAGAACCAGAAACAAAATTTGGCATCTCCTTGGGACGTAAACACAAAACTCCACATAACATAGCATTGCAGTATGCTTTTACTATTTAAATGTAAAAGACTGAAATGCATAAGAATGACCACTGAACTTGACTTAAAGTTGTGGAAGTCAGCAAATGCAATAAATTTATAAATGATCAAAATATCTGGAAAGTTAATAAAGTAATGGTGAAATGAACAAAGTCATTACAAACATGAACAGAAAATGACAAAACAGGAAAAAAAGATGAAAACAAGACTACCACAAAAATGCAACATAACATAAATGTTAAAAAATGAGCAAAAAACTAAAATGAATGAAAATGACCAAAATAATCAATAAATTGACATATTTCCAACAGGAATAAAAAATAGCATAAAATTAAAAAATTAACAAAAAATTGAGAAAAATATTTAAGGAAATGGCCAAAATAATTTACATATTGAAAAAACTGAATCAAATAATCAAGAAATGAACAAAATATCTGCAATATGAAAAAATAATCCTGAACAAAATAATCACAAAAATGAACTGGAGTTGTCAAAAAATTAATAAAATAAGACATAAAATAAGCAAATAAACAATGAATTAAAATGATTCAAATTAAAATCAAGAGAGCTACAAAATACAAACAAAATGATCATAAAAATGAAAAGATTTTGACAAAATATTAATAACATTAGCAAAAAATTAGTAGAAACTTAACAAAATGACCAGAGATTAGCAAAAAAAATGACCAAAATATTTTTAAAAAGAACAAAATAGGCCACAAATGAAGAGAAAAATTAGCAAAATAATGAAGATGATGAACAAAAATGAAAAAATATCTGCAAAGTGAATAAAGAAATCAAGAAATGAACAAAATAATCCCAAAAATGAACAAAAAACTAGAATGAATGAAAATGAGCAAAAAGACTGAAGAAAGCTAATAGAAAAGATATCAACAAAATATAAAAAAAATAAATAAACAAAATAATTCACAAAATATTTAAGAAAAAGAAATTAATTAATCCAGATGACAAATACATGAAAATGAACAAAAAAAAATCAAGAAAGCTTCCAAAAGCAAACAAAATAATCAAGAATATCAAAAGATATCAATAAAATATGAACAAAATTAGCAAAAAAAAAAACCAGAAAATATAAACAATGAGCAAAATATTTTAGAAAATGAACAGAATAATCCACAAATGAAGAAAATAAGCAAGACAATAAAAAAATGAAGAAAATAATAAATACAATAAGTAAAAATGAGCACTATGTTAACAAAAATTAATAGAAAATTAACAAAATACTTCTTAAACAAATGAGCAAGCCAATAAAAAGGCAACATGGCTCATTTTGGGTACTGAAATTACACCTCCCATACTGTAAATATAAAACTAAATGCAAACCACAAAATAGCACTTGGACCCACACAGACAAAGTCACATTTCACATATGCCAACAGAAATTCTTGTGTTTTGCTTTAAGCCTGAGAGAAGGATTAAAATCTAGAGAAGGATTAAAGGATTAAAGTCTCTTGGATAACAAGAAATTTGGATACCGAGCGTGACGCCGGAACAGATTAAACTCGTTGTCTGAGGTACCACTGTAATCCACAAAATCAAAAGAAGTGCACAAAAATGAACAAAACAATCAGACAATCATCACAGTTCAGACTGAACTATAAATGAAAATTGACAGACCAATACAAACAACTGAGTCAACATAATACAACACTGATTTGTTAGATTTCACCAAATATCAAGCTTTCAGACACTAAACTGATTGCATACTGTATATAAATGCTTAAGGATAAATCAGAATGAGGAAAAATAATCATAAATGAACAGGAAATAATTTTAAAAATGAACAAAATAGGCAAGAGAATCAAGAAGAAATATACAAAATACAGTATCCCCAAAGTGAGACAGGCAATCTGAAAAAAATCTCATGTTTAGCAGGAGCCAAAATCATCAACCTTGTTAATGAAACTGGTTTCAATGAGGACGACTCCATGGAAACAAAGACCAAGAGCTACCTCTGCTGCACAGGATACGTTTATTAGAATGAACAGCTTCAGAAACAAGAACCAGTTTTGGTGACTACACTTGGAGACCATTCTTGAGATTTTTCAGTAATAATGGAATGTCTTGGCTTTTTACATAGCGTTTCTTGACATGATATGTACAGTCGTTGTAGTAGCACTGACTCTGTACACACCCTTCCTCTGCACAAGGTGACTTGTGTTCTAGAGCACATTAAGAAGACAAGAAATGGTCCAAATGAACTCTGGACAAGGCACACCTGTGATTTGGAAGCTGTTCCAGGTGATTACCTTATGAATGATGAGATAATTCCATGAGTATACAAAGCTGTCATCAAAGCTAAATGTGGTTACTTTGGACAACCTAAAATATAAAATATGTTCTGGGTTGCTTAACACATTTTGTTTACTACATAATCTTTCAATGTTTGGATGTCTTAAGTATTACTGTACCATGTTGAGGGGGAGCTGTGGTACAGTCGCAACTATCTTTGTGCGTATCCTCCACAGTAAGTCCAATAGAAACATCTGTCAGATCCTTCATTAACAGGACCATTATATAGTTTGGACTCAACTTTAAATGAAGACTGATGGACCAAAACAAACATCTGAGACAACATAACACAACATTGATTAACTATTTTTCACCAAATATAACGCATTTAGACACTAAACTGATTGTCAGCTATAAGTAGATGCATAAAGATAAATCATAGACTGTACATATTGGTGACAAAGTGACCATGATGTCACCCATTGGTGTCTGAATAGCCATTTTGAAGCCAATCGGGTTGTCATTTCCTAGATGGATCCTATTTTTGGAACCAAAAATAGGATGTTGACATATTTGGACTAATCCTGGAGTGCAATATCAGGAGTCTTATGGGTAAATTAATACTAACTGCTAGCTTACTGACTCAGTAAAACTTCACCAAGCATTGACTACAGTCGAGTGTATCTCAGGTAAAACTATGTTCTATTGAATAAACAGAAGATACAAAGGTCCAACTACGCTGCCAAATTGAGTTACCATAGCGACCTGTCAACAAAACTACAGCATGGCAGTGATTTGTCACATTTTTCACCTCACCATAATATCTTAATAACGGGGCAAAAAGTTAAAGATGGATGATCAGATCACTTAGAGCAGGCATGTCCAAAGTCAGGCCCGGGGGCCAATTGCGGCCCGTGTTCAAATTTTCATGGCCCGCAGCTTCTGTCATAAAATCAATAATATATGGCCCACCAGCACTGTTGACCACAGTATAAAATACACGCGTACAAAAAAGCTATTTTACATTTCACCAGAAGATGG
>JAQQAE010005345.1:0-17727 GCA_029823295.1 Pseudamia nigra | reverse complement strand
TTGTGTTGCGCACAAATGCCGACAGCCGAGTTTTGGGACGCGACTCCGCCTATGACTCCGCCTACACAGATAGTACCCGCTCGTAATGGAAAAGCAACTGAGCCGAGTCGAACCGAGCTGAGTCGGGCCGAGTCGAGCCGAGTAGGTACTAATGGAAAAGCGGCATAGGATGTATTTCAGTCCAAGTCCATTCAGTGCTTTGTTCCAGGAGTAAGATTTTGACTCACAGGAAGCCAGTGTCGTGATTTGAGCACCGATGTGATGTGGTGCAGTTTCCTGGTATTAGTCAGGACTCTGGCAGCAGCGTTTTAGACCAGCTGTAGCTGCCTGGTCGATTTTTTGTTAAGACACCATTGTAGTAATCTATCCTGCTGAAATTAATGCATAAAAAAAGTTTTTCTGTGTCTTATTTGGACAGAAAACCTTTGATTCTAATGACCTTCAGGTGGTAGTAGGCAAACTTAGTAATAGTTTTTATGTGTTTGTTAAAATTCAGGTCTGAGTCAATAATTACACCAAGATTTCTGGCTATAATTAATATTTACAGTCTATGATTAATATAGAAAGACTATGATTAATATATACAGTCTATGATTAATATATACAGGCTACGATGAATATGTACAGGCAAAAATTAATATATGCAGGCTATATACAGGCTACAATTAATATATACAGGCTATGATTAATATATATAGGCTATAATTAATATATACAGGTTGTAATTAATATATACAGGCTATCATTAACATATGCAGGCTATGATTAATATATACAGGCTATGATTAATATATACAGTCTATGATTAATATATACAAGCTATGATTAATATATACAGTCTATAATTAATATATACAGTCTTTGATTAATATACACAGTCTATGATTAATACATACAGGCTATGATTAATATATACAATCTATAATTAATATATACACTCTATAATTAATATATACAGTCTATGGTTTACACCAGTCACAGTTGGCACAGGAATTGGTCAGTGTGTGAGGGGAACAGACCACAGTCGCAGTAAATCAAACATGTTTGAATTTTTCGAGCTGACTCTTGATGAAGTTGTTGATTTCTGACTGAACTGTAAACACACGTTGCCAACAGCCAATGAAAAAGAGTAGGTGGGACACAGGAAATAGTGTCAGAAGATGACAGGAAGTAGCAGGATGATCAAAACAACAGCAGTGAACAGGCCAAACCCTTTTTTTCCTTTGTGGTTTTCTCTGAGCAGAAAGCTGTGTAAACAACAGCAACAACCAGCCGTTCGATGCTCATGTTTATTTACCCTTTTCCATTGTCGCTCTCGCAAGAATTAACGTGAGACTTTGATGCATTTGGCTGGATTCAGTGGGTTTGACAGGTGACGTGGTCTGTGATCCCTGATCAGACGCAGTTGTTAAATGTGTGATCCACAGTCTGAGGGAGGAACAGTCCCACAGCAGTTTAGGATTATGCCGCAGGACTAAGGGATAGCTCGGGGTCAGGTAGACCTAACTATACACGTTTTCAAAAAGGAATGTCTGAAAGTACAGTGTGTCTACATCAGTTGGTGGTGTGTGTGTCCACAAGCCCAGAGACAGGGAGATGACAGCACCAGCAGATGTTAAAACATTCAATTTCTTGTTGTTGGGCTATGTTTTATGTATTTATTTATGCGTATAATTTGTTAATAGTGTTTTGTTTAATTTAAGAGTTTTTTTTAATAACTATTAAAAGTGTTTTTAATGTCATTGACCATTGTCTTATTTTTTAAACTCATTAAGCACTATTTTGAAACATGGAACTGTTTTAAGACGATCTATTATCTATGTATTTAGCACGTTTGGTGCCAGTGAGGAGGGCCCTGGGTCCAGGCACAGATTTCTGGGATGATGCTATCACCTCTATCACTGTCTGTAGTGACAATGTAGAGGTTGTGGACTTCAGTTCAGGTCAGTTATATTTATGTAGTGCCAGTCATAATCCCAGATTCACTCTAGGTGCTTCACAAGTCAAGGCCAAAATCTTAAAAGACTACACGGAGACCAAACCCAACAGAACCTCAGAAAGCAAGCCTAGTGCGAGGAAACCGTTCTTTAAATGAAAGAGAAAAGCTAGCACAAACTAAACTTATCTCAGCAGTGTACTTCACTGTTCTGCTGGTTGTGAGGCGGAGGTCAGTTGTGGGCTGTGTCTGGTGCAAAGGGAAAAGATACCGATGCACTGTGAGTATCTGAGATACCGTGATGAAGATCAGAGTCTTTCACTCCTGGGTCCGTGCAGTCTTATATTCTTGTGAAGCCTGGACGCTGACCTATGGTCGGACTTTGCAGAACAAGATGGCGCTGAGGAGAGTGGTAATGAAAAGGCTCACCGGTTTCATCCCGGAGTGACAGTGGTAGATTTGGTCCAGACAGGATACAAAGAGCTGGATCCAGTGTGCTGGGTGAGGCCAAAAGGGTGATCCTGGTCCACGTGGTGAGCAGATCTGTGAGGATACATAGAGGGATGGTCCATGGGAACAATCTGATAAAACACATATTTATTTAAAAGAAACACAACTGTCTGAAAGTCTGTTGATTCTGCATAGTTTGTTGTTGTTTATTTTAGCTTTGACAAACAATATACATATTTTGTGTCATAATTACGCGTACATACTGTATTTTGTTCATTCTCGCGCAGTTTTCTTTTTTTTAATGTTAATTTGTTCATCATCTATTTTGCTCTGTATTTACTTCATTTTTTCTTTATTTTTCTTCATTTTCTGAATTTTCTTTTGCTCATTCTCCAGCTCATTTTGTATATGTTGTTCAATTTTGTTACTTCCTTTACAATTTTGTACAGAATAAACAACATAGTCAAAATAATCCACAAAGTGAATGAAATTGATTAAAAAAAGAAGACGCAAGTAGTCAAGAGAATGAAGAAAGAACAAAATAGTTAAGAAAATGAGCCTGAAAAACAAAATGACCAATGGCGGCATTGTTCAAATGACAAATGATTTCCATGTCACTGAAGATGGATTCCAGCTCTCTGCTGTAATTTCCTGCTTTGATGTCACCGAACAAAATCATCAGGAGGATCAGTGTCTCCTCCGATTCCCTCGACGCTAAACGCTGCCAAACGGAAGTGGAAACAAGCAGTCATTCATACTTTATACAGCGGAGTCGAAAACAAATGACGAAATAACAATAGAACACGAGTAACTGTATAAATGAATGTAAACGAGTCCAAGCAATTCAAACCAGCGGAATCGCATTGAGTTGAAGATGTAATACGTGTCACACAGCATCACGCACTTTACTCTTTAAAGATGAATAACAACAAGATGTGTCACAATCATAAGAAGCAACACAAAAGGACAAATAAGACAATGGAAATTGGCAAAATATTCAAAAATGGACAGAATTCTCAAGAAAACAGAACAAAAATTACCAAGAAACTGAACAAGTTATCTGCAAAATAAAAAATTATAAAACAGAAGCAATAAAAATTAAAAAATGAACAAAATAATGAAGTAAAGTCATGAAGGAAATGAACAAAAATCAAACAAAATACTCAAGAAAATGAATAAGATAATACAAAAGGTTAAAAGAACAAAGTAAGTAACAATATAAACAAAAAAATGAACAAAAACTAACAAAAATTATTTATAAAAATAAGAAAATGTAAACGTACAAAAATGAACATGAACAAAAATGAACATGAACACAATTGATGACAGATACATTTAACAAAACACTAAAAATGTGCAAAAATTAGAATGAAACAAATTACAAAAAAAGAAAGAAATAAACAAGAAAATTAATACTGAAAAAAATTACAAAATAATAAAGAAAATGAGCATTTACGAATGAAAATACTAAAACACTGTTCATTACATCCTAATGAACAAAATATGAATGAAATAATCAACAATTTCATCAAGAAATATGAATAAAAATGAACCAACAAGAAAACCAAAAAAAATTAGCCCAAAATTACTAGAAAAGTCAACAAAATGAGCAGAGGTTTAAAAATAGTTGACAAATTGAGCTAAAATTAAAATGACCAACACCTTAACAAAAATCCCAAATTAAAACGACCAAAATCAATAAGAAAATGAGGCAACGTGTCAAAAATGATCAAAAATAATGAACAAAATTATAAAAAACAAACAATAGTCCACCGAATCAATCCAAATGAACAGTCATTTAAAACAATGAGCCAAATGCACAACAGCAAGCAAAGAATGAACTAAATCAGCAACAAAATAAAGAAAAGGGAGCGAAATAATAAAGAAATTAACCAAAAAGGAGTAAAATAATCAAGAATATGAAAAATGAACAAAGAAAAATCAAAAAATGAATAAAATAATAACCAACGGATGACCAAAAGTTTGGAAATATCACACCTCCTGTAATGAACCCCTTTTTAATAACAATCACACACACTGAATACTAAAAATTAGGGCTGTCAAAATAAACACGTTAATCCAGATTCATCCATGTGCATGATTAATTAGATTAAAGATTTTAATGAAATTAATGCATGCGCAATGGACAATAATTCAAAATCCCACAATGACACCCATCGGTGTGGATTAAGCGCTGATTACTGGCACAAAACTCAAAATCCCACAATGCAACAGTCTGGTGGCAGAACCAACGGTGGTCAGCTGACGTTAGCGCCCCCTCCTGATTTGCTGCTGTTTCTCCACGGGAAAAACAACATAAATATACATTTTTCATTGTAATGAACATGGTTAAGGGAAATCTAACCCTGCGTTAAGCTGCTTTTATCAAAAACGGAAGTTACAATATAAATTATTGTGGCTAATTCAATTATATTATGTTTCTTCGGTTACTATTTGATAAGAAGTGACCAGTATTTACTTTTGAATATGTTGCCTTAAATTCGGCTTGGTTGTCTTTCTGATCGCTGCTTTCATTTATTGTATTTTTGTGTTTGTTTGACAGTAAATGCTACAGGTGGAAGAATGTACATAGTTAATAATATGTAGCTAAAACTGACTGTGTATTGGAATGTGGTACAGATTATTGTTGTACAACCGATTTACTTTTATTGACGTATCGAATTGAAATATGAATAATGAATCATTTTGATTTACACTTTGTTTACTGGTAAACTGTAATGAAATATGAAATACTAATGGACACGGTCAGACTCTACAGTAGTAACACTAACTACCTTGGTGTCACAGCACATCACATTACTACCACATGAGAACTGAAGTCGTTTGCACTGACCATAATGAAAACAGAGGAGTCAATTTACAGAGGCATGTGCTAAACAATTCCAAACAGTGGCACATGAGTGAGGAATTGAAGCAAAAATTACAACTATAGGGACAGAGAGTGCACGTAACACGGCAGCTGCAACTAAACGCTTTTAAACCAGACACATTTAATAGTACGAAATAAACATGTTATGTGTATATACCACCTTCAAAACAATGAATGGGTATTAATAGTGATTAATCAAAATTAATCCAGTGACCTGTGATTAATCAGATTAAAAATTTTAGTCATTTGACAGCCCTACTAAAAATATAAGTCAACTTATGGAGTAATGAAAACTCAGTCTAGGAGAAGATGACTTTTTAGTTTTTAACCTCCTAAAGTATCTTCAGCTCATGTTTCCAGGTCCGCGTTCTCCATCTCTGCTTCTCCCTTAAATGAAGACGTTGCCAAGGCATCAATCAGTCCCTGTCAGAGCTGATCCCAGAGCAGCATCCGCGCGTTCCCGCTCCGCTTGGCCAGGCCCCGTTGGCCGACTGGAGCAGGTAGGCTGCCTCCTGACTGACACAACCATTAGAGATTGTTCTGCCTGTCGAACATTTTCCCAGCATAATGGATCGCCCACAGAGGGAACCAGCGAGCAGGACGATGAATTGTGCACGCTGGGATCCAGGTAACGGCAGGCACGGAGAGACAGATTGACAGGGAGCGCATTTTCCAGTGAGCAGCAGACTCTGTCCGGTTCGAGACTCACTGCTGCAGCTTAATGGTGAGTGAGTTCCGGCCTAAATATGCACAGATGAGGAACTAATAATAAGAAAGTGTAGAAGTGACAGAGGCTGCTGGAGTGTGGTGTGTGTCAGTTTGACAGATTCAATTTACAGTCTGTGTAGATTGTATTCACTAGAAATTCACTCTGCCTTACACTGACAATGCAAATGGACAGAAGTACATGCAATATTTTGAAGCCGTGCTGAGGGAATGCAGACACACAGCATATTTCTACAATTAACATGTTACATATTCATATTAATTTTTGTTTTAGTGACTGAAGTGATATACAACCCCAATTCCCAAAAAGTTGGGATGTAAATAAACAGAATTAAAAACAGAATGTAATGATTTGCAAATCTCATAAACCCGTATTTTTTCCCAATAGATCATAAACAAAATATGAGATGTTGAAACTGAAACATTTGACCATTTTACCATACAAGCTCTTTTTTGAATTTGATGGCAGCAACACAACTCCGAAAAGATGGAAGAGGGGCAACGAAAGGCTGGAAAAGTAGTTAGTACAAATCAAAAACAACTGCAACAAAAATCTCATAAACTGTTGTTTGCTGTTGCGAGCTGGTTTATGAGATTTGAAAATCATTGCATTCTGTTTTATTTACATTTTACATAGCATCCCAACTTTTTTGGAGTTGAGGTTGTACACAACATGCAATACATTTGAGGTCATGTCTGATTTACAGCTCCATCCATCCATCCATCCATCCATCCATCCATCCATCCATCCATCCAAAGGCACAAATAAGACAAAAATTGAACAGCATGCAAAATATAAATAAAAAAATTAATTTGTGTTGGTATTTTATTGTTGACGAACGGACACAACAATCACTTTAATTTTATTAGTAAATTCACAGTTATTCATCAAAATCATCAGCAACACAAAGGAAATAACTCAGTTAGAAGCACTTAAAATGACTTAATGTCATCCATAAACAATGCAACTGTAAAAAGCTGATGTGAGCAGGTGATTTTAAACATGATTTGGTTCATACGAAGCATGAGAGGAGAGGTTTACACTGTCAGGAGGACAGACAGGGAGCACATCAACACTTTGACATGACATATACAGAAAATCATTGAAAGCTTCAAAAACAACGTCTAACATTGGTACTAAACGTTAACGCGTCATGTCGACACTACAGTGTCTAGCATTTGGATTTATGAATACGCATAAAAGCTTAGGGCACAGTGCCTGAAGCTGATGTGTGCCAGTTCATGGGCTGTGGATGGGACCGGATCATAAAAACGCAGAACACTGGAGTCTCGTATCACTGACAGATGCACAGACATGGCATCAGTAAGGAAACTTGTGTTAACTACTAACACACACAGCTTTAGTTACAGATACTGTATAAGTTCAAACTTTATCTGTGTTTCTCTGATTTGGGACACGTCAGTAGTTATAAAAGTCAAACAATGTGGCTTCAGGTAGTACCACTTGTATTATGCCTTTAACAAACAAACAAATTTCTGTCTGATTTATTAATGTAGTGGTATTTTATTACTGATTATCATTTATCTGACACAGACGTCATAAGAGCAACATTTTATGGGTCTTTACTGTTGTGACAAAATGAATCCATGTGATTTATTTTATGTATGCACCTGAATGAACTTTATATTATATACACTACCGTGCCGTGGGGTTACTCCATAAATTCTCGAGTAGTTTTTAAGTCTGGACCCTGGTGTCGTCAGTCCAGAGCATTCACAAACATTTCTGTACTAACTTTGCAGTTTGTTTTGGGTTACTGTATTTACACAAGGTCCAATGCTGTCCAAGGCCGAGTTTTTTTGCAATCTATTATTTTCTCCATTGCTACCTGGTTATTGTGAAGAATTTGAGTAATACAGGGACCAAAATGTCAAGGCAGACACGACAGCCAGTGCTGCACAATGAGGGTCTCCCTGGATGACAATGTAGAGACTTCACTCCTCCAGCCAGGCACATAAGAATTCATTCAAGATCTGCTTTTGGTATTCTGTTCCATGCTCGGATGAGATGAAAACGTAACATTTCAGACGTGGGGTGTGGCATTTGTCTGGGGAAAAAGGTGATGTGTTCAACCCAAGGAACACAGTCCTAATGGTCAAACACGTTAGTGGGAGTGTAAGGCTTTGGGGATTTTTCTCAGATGGACACACTGACAATATTGGAAAAGTTGATGGTATAAAAAAACAGTAAGTCAAGATAATGGAGAAAAATGTCAGTCTGCAGACAAAAACAGCAAGTAAGGGATCCAAAGCAAGCGGCAAAGTGGATCAGGAACTGGTTCCTGGACAATGATGTGGCTGTTCTGGACTGACCAAACCTGCATCTAAGTGAAAATCTGTGGAGGAACCTACAGACCCGCATAATGGCCAGGAACTTCCAACCTCAAACACCTGGAGGCCTTCACAGTGGAAGAGCACAAGCTAAGATTCCTGTGAACACATGCAGACACCTCGTAATTCAATTCAATTCAATCATAATTAAGTACAGGAATCACGTGGAGGCTGTGATTGCATTGCAGTCTATTCCTGAGCATAGGTATGAATAATTCTGGCCATGACATTTTTCATTAATCTGTATTCCATGAAAGGTCTTTACTTCTTTACAGCCTGTTCCAACTTTTGAATATCACTTCAACGGAAATAAATTAATCTTAAAAAAAAAAAAAAACCAACAATGTAATAGGTTTGGTCTTAACTGGGAGCCTGTGCTGCAGCCATCACCGCTACAAACGAACAAATCTCACGTATGAAGATTAGATCTGTGTGTGTCCACCGTGCTGCACAGGTCAACAGCAGCGGTGAGGACATTTATCACCAGACTTATTGCTTTGCTGCCACACAGGGAAGAAGGGAAGGAAATATCACAAAAGGCATCACAAAACAAACTCCGCTTACTCTCCCTCCAAGTCCGATGCTCTCCAACAACTCAGTGCAGTTTATTATTTCTGGGTTTGTTTTCCTGGACGCGCGGAGATAAGAAACTACCTGAAGATTCCATTACAGCCACGCACAATATGTTCTCTGTTTACATCCACTGGCAACACAAAGGCAATGCCAAGGAGCTAATTTCCTCTTTACCTTTATGAATAAGGGTCCCATTCATCTTCTTCTGGGCACGTTGATGAACGGCGGCCGAATGGTGGCCCATTATGGAGCTGTCCTTCTCACCAACCACGGTCCCACCACCAGCCTAAGCCATGGGCACCGGTTTACATTTTAACAGACATGGACGTGGTGGTGGTGGTTGGTAAACCTCCCAATAAAAAATTAAATATCTCTGGGTTGAATTTTTTTACGACTTGTGCGTAAATGTACCTAGATGGGGATGCATTTTTGTCAGTTTTGTGATATTTTCTTGTTTACTTTGTTCAGTTTTTGGTGCATCTTTTCCTGTTGTTCATTTTCCTCATTATATCACTGATCCGTTTGCTACTGTATTTGCCTGTTAATTTTGTTGCTGATATTGTCCACGTTTGTTCATTTGTTTCTTATTTTGTTCACTTTCATTTATTTTTTTTGCTTATTTTGCTTGTTTGTTGCACCTTCTCTCAGTGGTCTTGATTATGTTGCTGATTTTTGTTTATTATTGTTCATTTTGTGATTTTATTTTTGTTCATTTTCTTGGTTACTTTGTTCAGTTTTTGTTTGCTTTTCATTTTGTGCATTAATGTGTTTTTTTTGTCCATTTTGTTCTTTTATTTGTACTTTGTTCATGTTGACTTAACGTTGTGAACACTGGTTATTCATTCCTTTTGTTTACGTTTTCTTCATTTTTGTTCCTATTTGCAAATTTTGTTTGTCATTTCTGTCATTTTCCTTATTACGCCGCTGTTCATTTTGTATTCTTGTTCTTTCTGACAATTTTGTTGTTAATTTTGTTATATATGTTGTTTCTTTTTACTAATTTGTTTTTTATATTGTTCGTTTTCCTTTACTTGTTGTTTATTTCTGGTCATTTTGTGATTATTTAATTAATTTCTGATCATTTCACTTATTATGTTGTACATATGTACTTGTGGTTTTGCTTATTTTGTCCATTTTTGTTCCTTTGGGGATTTATTTTGTTTGAGAATAACGACTGCTGTCTGGATAATTGGCATTTTAGTTCCTTCACCTTTCTCTTTCTCAGCTCGCTTTTTGGTGGGAAGTCAGTGTCATATTTTCTCTGAACAGTCCGAAAATGCCGCTCCACACTTCCCTTTCTTGGTATTGTGATGATAGACTGCAAGAAGAAAGTCCTCTTCCCATTCTGCATGAAAGTGATAAGTTTTTGTCTTCTTACTTGGTCCAGCTCCTCCACTCATTTTTACACCTTTTCTTAAGTTCAAGACAAAAAATGGAGGGCTAAAAGTTGGAGGTAACTTGCTATCTAGTTTGTTAGTTTTGCTGCACATAGGTTGTTTGTGCATGCGCAGTGACCTAAGTGTCAGAAAAAGTCAGATGTCATTTGACTGGCTGCCCTGTAAATCAATCAAGTGACGGGATGGATGATAGGCTGACGTCTATTTTTTTAATGTCATGTGATCTACCCACACTGCCTACGATCGACGTAATGAGGAAACATCTGCCTCTTCTTTAACTACGCTATCAGGTCCATCTGAAGCAGCTTGGACACACCAGGAACCTGAACCTAAATCCAAAAGACGACCTCAAATTGTTCACATGTAATGACCGGTTGAAGGAGCAAAAAGTCAGAGCAACTAAATTATTCAGAAACTCAGCCATCAGGCGCGCTACCGTGCTGCCATGCACGCGCGTTCCCCGAACAGATGCGACCTGTTCTGTTCCGCCTTTCTCCGACCTTTTGATGACATCCAGCTTCGTTTCAATGGTTTTCCTCTTGGCTGGACCAGCATCGCTAGAAGATCCTGCTTTCTTTTTTGGGGCCATGATGTGAAAAAGGAGGGTGAAAAACGCAAGGATACCGAGAAAATTACAGAGCACAAACACAGACACTTTACACTATGCGGCGACTGGAGACAACATGGCGGATGAGACTCAGGCATCGTAAAGTCAAAACAGCGTAGGTCGCGTACCGTGTAACGCGAGGACCTCCTGTATATTAAAATGTTTTACATGTTGGTTATTTTCACACTGAGAGCACAGCGCCACGGTAACCGGGAGGATGAGCCATGCAACTTTCCAGCAAGTCGTCGGACGGATCGACAAACAAAACTGCCCTGTCGGGATCAGAAAGGCCGGAATAATTGTAAATGAACTGATGCTGAGTCTGACGACAGCCACGCAGAGCAGGAAGCAACGCTTCATCTTCCTCCGGAGTTTGTTCAGAAGCGACACCGAGGATGAAGGATTTAAAGGATTTAGTGATTAGGAGTGAGATCGTGAGTTTGATGAACTTGTTATATTATGTTCTTTATCCTATAGTTATGTGAATAAATGTTAATATATCACGTTAACATACGAGACACCTATTCATCCTGTTGTTCTCTGTTCTATTATTACTATAACTTGCCTTTCAAGATGAAATGTCTGTTCTTGGTGTCGGATTTTGTAAAATAAATTTCCCCCCAAAAATGTGACTTATAGTCCAGTGTGACTTATAGTCCGGAAAATACGGGAATCAAAAATGATAAAAAAAATTAACAATATCTAGACCATTACTTAAAATGAACAAAAAATGATACATTTTGTTCATATGTCTTTGTTTTGTCTTTTTTGTTTCGTATGTTTTTTGACTAAGCTAATGATTATAATTCACCCAAACCCCCTATAGTAACTTTATCAAAATCCGTTTATGACTTTTTGAGTTATCCTGTTAACAGACAAACAAACAAACAAACAGGACAAAAACAAAACCTCCCAGGTGAAAGTAATGAACACAGCAATCACATGAAAAACCAAGTAAAGGGAAGAAAACCATCGAAACAATAAAAATGAAGGAGTTGAGGATGAAAATTGATGACTCATTTTTAGTCCCAGCCCTTGAATCAAAGCACTTAAATGACCTCACACACAACAAGAATGACCTCCTACACAGTCATTCATTAATCCACACACACACACACACACACACACTTGAGTACGATTCCCTTTTCACATTATAAATGAGCTCGGTGATTTAGCAGAGACCTTCTCCTGCCACAAAGTCGTGCCTTTGTGTTGCTCGGCCTGTTTTATCAGGTGCAGAGGGGAGACGAGGACAAACCAGCGTCCTCACCGAGCGTGTCGGGTCGTCTCCACGGGAGCAGAGGTCAGCGTTAAACCGCATCAGAGCCACTCGGCTGAGGGTTTAATTTCATTTAGCTCAGTCGCCCAGTCGTAAACAGCAACCAGAGACGAGCTGTGGATCCTTCCAGTGGTGTCGCGCTCACACAACAGGCAACGGGAGCCATGTTGATCTCATTTAGTGGAGAATGAATCCGATTGGAAGCAATAGACGTCAGACAAAGGGTCATTTTTTGACATTGTATGTTAGCAGTTTGTACTGTCTAATAACAGGTTTATTCAATGTACAGGTTCTGAAAATTATTTTGCATGCTCCGTGACTGAGTTTATTATTTGAGAGCAACCCTTTCCAAAAGACCTGGGTCACTGCGTAAAATGTAAAGGCAGTAATTAAAGAATAATGTGTCTCATCAATAACCTGCATTCATGCAATATTTGCTTAAAAACACATCAATAGGTAAGAGGGAGCTTATTTTTTGTGCCGCATGTCCACATTGTTCTCAGGGGATCAGTTTGATTGGTGCACTTGACTTTGAATCTTTGATGAAGCAAAGGATCAAAGCCTTGGGCAAGACTTTATAAAGGATGGGTCACAAGTATAAGTCACTGTGTAAGTCATGTTCACTAGTGACGAGTCATAGGACGTTTCCCCAGACGATAAAGGGTTTGTCCTTAAAAAGAAGGTTTCTAAAGTCATCTTTATTCCTCTTGAGTTAATGCGGCCAAGTTGTTGATTTTCTGTATCGTGTGCTTTTATGTATTAGTTCTTTCTACTTCATTGTATGTAAGTTCTTCATCATCCATCGGCTAATTACATTTGTATTTCTTTTCTTAGTTCTGACGGCGTTGTTGATGACATTGTTGATGACATTGTGTGTGGCATCGTTGAAGACATAGTTGAAACAGGATATAAGATGCATGTTAACACATGTTGAAGACTCTTGTCTGACAATAAAAGCCCGTTTTAAACCAAACGCTTCGGAGCCTTGATGGATCTCGAGGGGAGCAACACCTACAGAAAATATTAATTTGCACAACATGCTGTATCGCAAACAGATTTTGGGACATGATAAACATACAAACTAGTCCAAACGAGTCCAAAAAATCTGTCTAAGGTATTTATCAACAAAAGACAATTAACAGCTACTAAACACAGCATCTGCTGAGTCATCAGTACTTCCTGTAGCAGCTCTGCCATAATAAATGTGACCAGACTGAATGTATTAGTCACTACATTATATTATCTTGGTTAATTATTTCTCTCCTTTAATAATGCCAATTGGTACTGTATTTTACATAATCACCTTTACAATGACATACAGTTGAAAGGGACCCCCCTCCCCCTCCCAAAAAAAAAAAAGTGCCAAAATTCCCTGTTGGCTTTCACTCTTATTTGGGGCGTTCAGTGCTGCCAGGTGTGTCAGTCACAGGTGTATGACTGGCACCTGATTGGCACCTAAGAATGTGGGACAATGTCAATACTAATTGGTATTATTACAGGGGAGAAATATTGGACAGAAATAATATTTCCAAACTTTTCTGAGGCGTTTAAAATATTAAGTATCTCAATATTCTTGTTACTTGATACTGTTTCCTACAGTTTCTCCTACTGCTGAAAACTAAACACCATGGACCATCTGAATGATCGTCACATGACAACAGTGCAGACAATGACCCCCTGCTGGTGACAAAGTGAAATAATATCTATTCTTTTTATCCCAGAGGACCCAAAAATGTACAAAAGAATAGAAAAATGACATTTCAGAGGCATAAATCCTATAGTTATGCTCTGACATTATAGAGTTTGGCACTGTGGTGCAGAATGACGATGTCTGAGGATATCTCCTGTACTTTTGACCATATTGGGTCATTTTGGACCATTTTGGGCAGTAAAACTCTAAGGATTTTCCATAGTGGTGCAGAATAACATTTTGTACATGATATTTTGCACATGATTCCCGTGCTGATTTTGTCCATAATTGATCATTTTGGGCCAATTTGTGCCCAAAGACTTGATATTCTGAAATCAATAAAATTTTGCACAGTGGTGCAGAATTTCCACAGGGTACCTGCTCAGATTTTGACCATATTTGGTGATTTTGGGTTGGTCTGGGGTAACATATTCATGAACATGTTGCCATTCATTCAATGTGTATTACAGGATGATGAAAACATACTAATCATAGAGTATATGACATGAAGTTGGTCCCTTGCTGGGGTGGTGGGGGATATTTCCAACTATGTTTGCATGTTCTATTTTCTGACTGAGGTTGTATTGCAATGTTTTATCTTAGCTAAAATACTAACAACATAGTGTCAGTAACATTATTTATTGTTTCCTGTCTGTCGAGTAGCTTAAATCTTACATCAATAAAAAATCCCAGTTTCAGAGTTTGATGTATTGTGTATTGTGTTTTCAATTAAATATGGGATAGGAGATTCTGTTTACATTTTTACACAGCAACCCAAATTTTTGGAAACAGGTTTGTATAAAATCACATATTCCAGTGTGAGTGAAGGTGTTGAGTATGTTCTGTTGCTTCAGAAGTCATTTAATCACCCGTGTACCAGTGTAAAGTCTGCAGTAAAACACAGTGCATGAACAGATTAGTTCTCTCATACATGAAGCCATAAATACAAATAGTGGCCATTGAAGAAAACATAAATCATGTGCAGATACTCAAGTGTCAGAGCCCTTTTCAGGCATAAGTGAAAGATGGCACTCGCCATGTATTTGTGAGTCTGCCCGGCCATGTAATACCATGCTGATTATTCTCGCCGGCGCACAGGAAAATAAAAGTGTCAGACTGCATGAATCATAATTAATTGTAATTAATGGAACCAGTTTTGTTCTAATCATCACATAAATCGCAGAGTCTGTTTCTGCTAAAAATGTCACCGCTCACACTTAGGAATTGATGGCTTCTATGAATACATTTCGGGCATTTTATCATGGATGTAAATGAGACGCATTACTCGGTAAGTGATGAAAAATAAGGGAAATCTATTATGAGCCAAGTATAACAATTATACTGCTAATGGACTTTCCACTGTGGATCAGAGTGGTGAGGGACTACAGGGAGAAAACATCCAATCAGCAACGCAGGGTCCAACTTTTCCATGACTTTTCAAGGACCCCCAATATACTTTTGATAATGCTTTACAACCTTTTAGAACAAACACTAGACTCCAGTTATGTATTTTATGAATATTAAATGGCATTCTTTGTACAACACAATATTTTGTAAGGATGGTAATAATATGAATCCCAAATTAAGCATCTGAACCCTGAGGTGGACACACTTCATATTATCAAATCAATGCATTTTTAAGAGTGTTTAAGACCATTTTTAGATTTGTTTTGCTGCAAGGAATCCAGATATACCGCAAAATTATAAAGATCATGATCATATGTGCAGAAATGGAGACTTGACTTCAAAATCAAAATGATTAACATGAATAATCAATCCACAAAATGAACAAAGTAACCCACATCATGAACAAATAATCATGCAAAAGAATAATAGAGACCAAAACAATCCATAGACTGGCCATGAAAGGAGAACTGGATGAAATGAACAAGATAAGGAACATGAACAAAAATGGTTATTAAGAATGGACAAAAAAGATAGTTTGTTGGCTTTGGTGATTGGACTCGGGAACATATTCAGTTCTTCAGATGGACATTTCCTAAATAAATGGACTCTCTTGCCATAATATGTACTTGTACAGTAGTTGTAGTGGCATTAATAGGGTTATTGACTGTGGGTACCCACACTTCCTTTGCACAAAACTAATGACGCCCTGAAGCACATTAAGAAGGAAAGAAATGATACAAATTTACTCTTGAAAGGTCACACCTGTGAACGGAATCCATTCCAGGCGACCACCTCATGAATCTCATGAGATGAGAGAATGCAATACTGTCATCAAAGCAAAATCTGTCGACTTTGGACAATCTGAAATATGTTCTGGATTGTTTTGACTCTTTTTAATACACAATTCCATATATGTTCACAATGTCGATGTCTTCAGTGTTAATGTACAAAGTTGAAAATAAAATGAATGAGAAGTGGTTCAAACATTTGGCTGGTCACATATATTGTTCATGACCAGTCAAATACAATGTACTTCAGCTGATTCTTATGACTTCACTCAAATTCATGACTTCTGGGTTTTTATACCTGTAGTAAAGAAAAAGGAGAATTACACACTATATGAAATTTATTTAACTGGTACTAATGTACAAGATTTATAAAGCTGGGTAGCTTTCATTCATACAGTTAAGGTTTTGTTTCTGTACATATCACCATCAAACAGGAGAAATAACTGTTTACAAATACACCAGTGGCTCAAATAAAACATGACAAAAACGAAGAAAAGGCTGAATATTAACATATCCTGGTGTATAACATTTGCATGAAAAAAATAACTAAAATCTACTAATTTCAAATACAGGGTGTAACTATTACTGTCCACATCTGAAATGACATCGACTGCACTGGACAGATTTAGGTTGCGAGACGCGGGGACAGGTCTCACATGAAGCATCCACTGTTTCACACCCATACGGTTTTAGATCACGTGTTCACTTAGATTTAGCATCAGTGACACAATGCTCAAGATGTTCTAACGGAGCTGTGCATTTACAGAAGCAAAAGCAAATAAACAGGTGAAAATGGCATCTTTTACAATGACCAAAAATCAGAGGACATTCCTGATAAGAGTCTGGAGGACATGAAAAACATGAGTCGGACTCTGAGGATGCCGACGGTCTTCTCGTCCTCCACACGTGTCGCCACCAGGATTCTGCTCTCACTCCTTCCTGCGTTTCTTGTCGTGGTACTCGTCCTTCGAGCGGCTGCTGGTGGAGGGTCTCTTGGAGCCGCCGTGCTGCTTGGCCTCCTCCAAGAACTTATCCAGACCGAAGGGGTCCTCCTCGAACTGGACAGGCCCCTCCCGCCTCTGGCCGTGTTCGGCACCCGCAAACTCTTTATCTGGAACAAATCTGTTAATGGGCAGAAAGAAGTTTTAAAATGACATTTAAAAAAAGGACCATGCTCTAAATTTGAAGCGTATCCAGCTGTAGAGATGGGAAGTTATGTATACTACCAGTCAAAAGTTTTGACACGCCTTCTTCTTGAGTGTTAAATATTTTAAGTATTTTCAACATACATTTTAGAACTCACACACCTCTCTTCACAGCTTTATAGTATACAGTTTTTTACTCAGCAAGAATATATTTTTAGGCCCTGTGTGCAAGCGGGTGAGATCAAGTATGTTTATACTATTACTCACTCAATCATTTTCAAACATGCTTTCTATGCCATTAACTGTGATGATTTATTAATTTACCATTCATTTCAGGGCATAGGTCACTACTTTTTTCTCACTGTTTGAACCCTGTGGCTTAAACGCTGGTGCGGCTAATCTATGACTTTACTGGCTAATGGCATGAAGCTTGTTAATCAGCATACAGCACTTCCTTACACAGTGTGCTGTGGGCTGCACATGTGCA
>JAQQAE010005344.1:0-17729 GCA_029823295.1 Pseudamia nigra | reverse complement strand
TCTTCAGATCGATGTCAGAGACTGGTAGATGCTACAAGAAGCATCTCACTCAAGTTATTTCAGCCAAAGGGGGCAACGCTAGCTACAGTATTAGTAGGTAGGGTGTCCACTAATAGGGCTTCCACTACATTTTCTTTAATGGAGGAAAAATATGTATTTTTCCTCCATTAAAATACACATTTTTGTTCATATCTTTTGTTTGATGAATAAAACAACATTAATTTTTGTTGTTCAATTACTATTAAATCACTTTCTTTTCCAGGAATAAATAAAAACAATGTTGGACATTGATATGTGAACATTTCTTAATAAAGAGCTGACTATTTAATGGGTGTCCTAATTTTTTCACATGACTGTATAGTTGGAATGCACCCTCCAATTCCCCCTTCTTAAGGAGGAGAACCACCACCCTGGTCTGCCAATCCAGAGGCACTGCCCCCAATGACCATGCAATGTTGCAGAGGCTTGTCAACCAAGACAGCCCCACAACATCTAGAGCCTTAAGGAACTCCGGGTGGATCTCATCCACCCCGGGGCCTTTTGGCACCAAGGAGTTTTTGACCACCTTGGTGAACTCCTCCCATGCCCATGTTTTTGCCTTGGCAACTGCCGAAGCTGCGTTCTGCTTGGCCTGTCGGTACCTATCAGCTGCCTCTGGAGGTCCACAGGCCAAAAAGGCCCAGAAGGACTCCTTCTCCAGCTTGACAGCATCCCTCACCAACGGTGTTCACCAACGGGTGGAAGGTTTGGCGCCACAACAGGCACCGCGGTCACAGCTCTAATCAGCCACCTCGACAACGGAGGCACAGAACAAGGCCCGCTCGGACTCAGCGTCCCCCGACTCCCCTGATACACGGTCGAAGCTCTGCCAGAGGTGGGAGTTGAAGTTCCTCCTGACAGGAGACTCTGCCACACGTTCCCAATAGACCCTCATGGTACGTTCGGGTCTGACCAGCATCCTCCCCCACCTTCAGAGACAACTCACCACCAGGTGGTGATCCGTTGACAATGAATGAACAAAGTTAATCAATTAATCACCAAAATAAACAATATATCACATAATCAAGAAAACAAATATAAATGCAACCTGAAAAAGAAGGCTGCATCACTTCTCAGATATGTCGCAGATTTTTCAGTGTTGCCTTACTTATTTTCATTCATTGTGTTAATCTTTTGTTCATTTTCTTGATTTTGTTCATTATCTTGATCTTTCTTTGTTCTTGTTTTTTAGTAATTGGGGTTCATTTGTTTCAATTTTTATTCATTTCATGTATTATATTGTTCAACTGTGAAAAAGCTCAAATATGATCATGATCCCTATGGATTTGGATGTTCAAGTTCCTTTAAGTGACCCTTGTCAGGCAGAAAAATACTTTTATATACAGCTCTGGAAAAAAATAAGTGACCACTACAAAATTATCATATTATCTGATTTTACTATTTATAGGTATGCATTTGCAATGCAGGGCCTTTCTATCTGGAGTTTGCATGTTCTTCCTGTGTCTGCGTGGGTTCTCCCCCAGGACCCCGGCTTCCTTTTTGCCCTAGAGCACTATATAAAGAAACAATTTCACCCAAATAATATTGAAGAACAAATTTTGAATATTTCCAAATCTCTTGTGAAAACACACCTTCGCTCATGGATGAACAGTTTTGGTTCTTTAAATAGGCTTAACAAAGTCTTAAGTTCACAAAAGTAGTGATTATATATATAAAATAATAGGATAAGTGTAGAAAACATGTCTTCAATTAAATTTTGTAACATTGCTTTTTGAACATAAATGTTGTCTGTCATTCTATTTTCACCAAATGTCTCAAATGTAAGAAAAATGACACTGAATAATGACTTCCAAACTAAATGTTTACTAAACACACAATATTTAAAATATTGGCAAGTTGATGGACAAAGGATTCTTCTAATTATGCAAAAGTGGTAATGGAAAATTCTGTTATAGGCCCTCTAACTCTGGCTGTAAATCACATGGGATGTCAAGGGAGGGTGTAACAGAAAAGATGAGAGTCTCCCGTTCACAGAAATATTTGAACCGCTTTTCTACAGCATAAAATGACAAAAATATCAATAAAAACACTGCAAAACGCTGCAAAAACATGCCTGTACATGAGAGGGTTAAGTCGAATGAGGTTTGCTTGTGTTGAAATTGAATGAATGTCATACATGTAGAGATGCTGACTTCGGAAAAAAACTTTGAAATGGCCTCTTAATTTTTTCCATATCTGTATTTTATTTGGAAACACAAGACATTTGGGTGGAAAACACCAAAGAACAACAGTTCTGCACTGTTACCTGAAGGTGGCGCTTGCAAGCTGCTCTTCTCTCACAGCCAGGAGGTCTCGAAGCTCATTCACCTCAGCCTGCAGCAGTGCATTCTGGTCCTGGCTTTGGATGATGAAGTCCTCTAGGCGTTTTGCCATGTCCAGTTCACGCTCTGTTACCTGCTCAATCCCCAGACGCAGTTCAGACAACTCCTGAGCATGCTGCCAGGGCGGAAGAGAAATGGGTATTCAACGCCTTATTTTACGTCAGGTTTTTAATTAAGGAAGTAATTAAAGTTTTTGTTTTCCAAGTATTTCAACTTCAGACCTGATGTGTGGCGACCCTTTGACCCTAAAGTTTACTGTGTTTGTAAGTATGAACAAAAATAATGAATATAATCCACAAAATTAACAAGAAAATAAACCCAACAAAAATGAATAAAATAATCCTCAGATATAACAAAAAACAACAAAAGTAAGAAGAAAAATTAAACAAAAATGCAGAAAAAATAGGAAAATAAACAAAATAATCAAGACTATTAGCAAAAATCAATTATTTACAGATGGGCAATTACAAAGTTGCACAACTCAATCAACTTAGCGTTTGGGAAAGTTACCCGGTCCAGTAAGCTGAGCTGTTCATTTTCAGTCTTCATCTCACTTTTCTCTCTGTCGTGCATGACTTTGATCCAAGGAACAGGTGCAGGGGTGCGTTTGATGCTGACATTCTGTAACAACATGAAAAATGGGCCAAAAATATTTCAACCCCTTAAGGTGCACAAATAATTCAGGTATTTGCCGTAGCGAGGGGGTGTGTCCTGTACTGGCAATAAGGGCCTGTGTGTGACTCCCTGCTGGTGTTTACACTCACGGTTTGTGGTGATGAGATGGGGGGTTGGTTGCTCTCCAGTTCTGCTTCAGGATCAGCTGTGGGCAAGTTTTCTGAGCTCGTTTGCCGCTTCATGGCATACTTCGTGTGTCCTGGACGTCTGTGTGGGGCGCTCTGAGTTCTTTTCACTGGCTTATTTTCTTTCGCACTTCTCTTCCTGCTGTCTCTGTTGAAAAGATAGGAAGAAAGCCGCTGGATGGATAGAATGATCCGAGGTAGAAAATATTAACAACTGGTAACTCTCATGAAGTAAATCAAAGTGTTTTTAGGGAAACACAAAAACTTAGAGTGTACATGGAGATGTCATCATTTCCTCTCAACTTAGTTTCATAAATATTTATAAATATTTGCAGAGTTTTTTCAGTAAAAAACAAACATCACTTTCTGAAACAAAATGAATGAAGCCCTGTTATTGTGTGACCAATGTCACAGTGTTTTATGTAAAATAGGCTGCAAAATGAGTTTTGTTAGATCTGTCAAATAAAAATTTTATTTCTGTAATGTATTCACCACATCACGGGGTCTCTGGATGTAAGCATATACAATACTAATTGATATTTGATAAAGACAAGTCCCGCTCCTCCTGGCCTTCACAATGGATCCTCATTTTGAAAAAAAAGCAAATATTTAAGAAAGACACAAAATGCCATAAAAGTATTAAAGCCATAATCTAGTTCTCATTGGACTGCATCCCATATGAGATATGTGACCTACGTAATACGAAATGGACCCCGTCTTGGAAAATTTCACCTCATCCTCAAGAGTAAAGTATTATTATTATAAATCTGTTCATGCTGAGCTACAGATGCCCATTAGCAGGTTGAAGCAGAAGAAGACGAAGTTACAAGGATGTCACTTATGTAACTTTCAGGTTTTCCCTTTCATGTATTTTTATATGCCAACAATTTTACAATGAACTGTAAACTTCTTGACTCAGAAAATTTTAATGTTAATAAAAGATTTTTTTTTTCCAGTATCCGGGATACTTTAAGCCTCTGAGGTCTGAGGGTATTTCTTCAAATTTAACATACTTTCTTAAATTAATCTTTAGTCTTTCAGTTTATACCACAATAAAAGGTGAAAACATCTAAGGGGTTGAATACTTTTTCAAGCCACTATATATACTGTAGATACATCCAGGACATTCTCAGCTTTATATTGAGCCCATTTTTGTTCTATAGCACTGTTTAAAAAGACAATTTAGCCCACATACTTCACAAAAGTTGTGGAATACATGAATAAAATTATAGATAGAAAGTATAGAAAACATTTAAATTAAAAAATTGTAATTTTTTTCTGAACATAAATGTCTGTCATTCTATTTTCACCATGTGTCTCAAATGTGAGATAAATGAGGCTGAATAATGACTTTATGTGCCATATTAGGCTTCATGATATGTGTGCAAATGTGAGATGAACATTTCAAGGTTTTTCTTTTCAAACTAAATGTTTATGAATCACATATTATTTACAATATTTGCAAGTTGACAGACAAAGGATTCTTCCAATTGTGCAGTGATGGTGATGAAAAATGCTCTGTCATTGGTCTTTTAGCTCTCGCTGTAAGTCACATGTACATGTCAACGGAAAGATGAGAATCGCCCTTTCACAAAAGTTTCAACGGCTTTTCTGTGGCATAAAATGACAAAAACATTAATGAAAACTAAGGCTGTCAAATGATGAAAAATTTTAATCTGAATAATCACAGGGTCACTGTGGATTAATTTCAATTAATCACAATTAATACCCATTTGTTATTAATTTAGATTAAACACAGGGTCACTGGATTAATTTCAGTTAATTACAGTTAATACCCATTCATTTTTCATTTTGTGGGAGCAAAAACGATCATGACAGAAGGTGATATAGACACTCAACTAAAATGACTTATTTTGCATTAAAATGCATATATATATATTTTTTAATTTAACCTTGTGTAACTAAAGGAAATTCCACCTGCTTTGTAGAATTTAACAGAATCTCTGTAATGTTCTGCTGAGATGTTTTTGCTTTTTTACACTTGATTCACTGCCTTCATCAGTAACGAATGTAATTTGTTTTAAAATGTGTAAAGACTTATACTTTTATTTCAATTAACTTTGAAGCAGTAAGTACTAAAACAGTTGTCAGTGAGGTGGGTCAAATGTAACATAAGATTTCATCACTTTTTCCTTGATATGAGTTGTTGTGCGTTAATCATGTTAATCGCGTTAATCTAATTAATCATACAAATGGATTAACACAGATTAACACATTAATTTTGACAGCCCTAATGAAAACATAGTGGACCTATTGCAAAAAAACAAGCGTGTCGACCTCAGAGGGTTAATGCTTAAATTTCAAAATCCCATATTTTAAACGAGGAAACATCGTAAGTGTAAATGATGGCATAATTCAACAGGGATAAAAAATAATTCATGTCTCACCACAGTATTTTACCCAAAATAAGGTCTGATGAGGCATTATCAGAAGGGGTTAGATTTCCCCACTTTAATTATGCCATGTTCCTGAGGATCATCCAGTTGGTCTTTTATAGTGTCTTTTACCAAAAGCGTCTTGATTTGACAAACGGCTCTCATACCCTTTAGGCTCCACAGGAAGCTGCTGCAGGGACGACTGATGAGGACTGTATTTGCTCAGATCTTTAGGAGGAACATATGTGGGCTTGGTTTGACCTGTTTGACTACAAAGGACACACTGCTTTAGACACATTTTAAAACATCTTGTTCCCAATCTCTAAATAAGTCAATACATATTCTCAGTGTATCTCTAAAGATATACTGGAGGCTGCAGCGTCGTACAATACGAGAGGATTTTACCTGGTGACCATGATCCGTGGTGCTTCAGGACCCAGTGACTCTGTGATCTGGTTTAGAATACAAGGCAGTGGGTGCAGCTTGTCAACTGTGTCCTGAAGAAGAAACAAGCTGCTGTTATGACTCGCACTGCATTACAGGGTTAGTGTGTCATATCTAGTCGTGAGGTTGCAGATTTTAGAAAAAAAACAAACAAAAATATGTGTAAAACATTTAGATCAACTGGTTTGGAGTGAATAAACTAGGCTTATATACTGTGTGGTCAGAATGAAACCCTGCAGGCTCTGGACGGAAATCTACAAATCTCGACACCTGGAATGTGCAATCACAGCAGGTAACCTCTGATCTTGAAAAACTAGGTTAGATGTTTGGTGCCCAAGCCAGTCCACCTCCCCTTCACGTTGAACACCTCGTACCAGACTGGGTAGTGTTCCATCGTACCTGGTCCTTCTTATAGATGATGTCTACCAGGAGGCCGTGCAGCACAGCCAGGCGCAGTGGCAGGTCAACATAGCCATCAAAGGACGTCATCGGGATTTCAGTGTCTGGATTGGACACTGTTTGTAGGAAGCCCCTCATTTCATCCCAGTGCTGCTCCAAGAATTGGTTCATGAAGAGCATGTACTCCTCCTTCTCTCCGAACCTGAATCAGAATAAAAAATTAGTTTACATTAGCTACTTCCAGTGCTGTGAAAAAGTGTTTTCTTCCTTCCTGATTTCTTCCTTATTTATATATTTGTCACTTTTCCCACACAGGGCCATGCAGGTTTGGATTTTTTTCCCCTTAAAAATAAAAACTTTCACTTAAAAACTGCATTTTGTGCTTGCGTGTATTTTCTTAAATTTATTTCTTTAATTTTTTGATGATCTGAAACATTTAAGTGTGACAAAGGGGGCAAGCACTTTTTCACAGCACTGCAGGTAAACAATGCACATCAGATATGATTTATTCAGGAATAAGGACAAAGAGTCTGTGCTAATACAACAGCACTCACAAAGTGAAGTTAGCCAGATTCTGGATGACTTTGGCGGTTAAGGTGAGGGTCCGCAGTGTGTTTAGCTCTGGGTATGGCTGTATCAGACTGAAAAGTGAGGGACTGAGGACGGCAGGACATAAGAAGCGAAGAAACAGTGAGGCTGAGATGAGACGACGGCCAATCTCCGGTCTTCCCTGGTCTTCACACAGCTCCATCCAGCTAGAGAAGATCTTATTTAACTCTTCAGGGAAAGGTCTGAAGACAGTAAATCAGAAGCTTAGCTGAAATGATTAACTTCTTATAGAATAAATTTTGTTAACCAGAGACTCATTTAAAGCTCAACACCAGTCTTTTTCTCACCCATGGAGCTCAATAATCTTCTGCACCACTTCTTGACAGGTTTCTTTTAGGTGCTTCTGGTTGTTGGACAAATCAGACGCAGGACATTTACGAGGGTCCACTTCACAGTTCTCCGCAGAGGCATAAAGGCGGGTGATAAAGTCTCCTGCAAGAAAAAGGAAAACCAACGCCAATATCAGAGGTTGTCCTTAAAAGGTATAACATTAGTCTCCAACACCACATTCACACAACTTCAACACAACACTGTACAGACAAAACATTCAACTCTGAACACAGCAGAATTCACTGTTTAATGCAAGACTCGTTTTATTTAGATAAAAATGTTGTAAAAGGAGTCCTTTCAGTTTCAAAGTCCATTGTGTGATATTTAGTGACATCCATCTATAAAGATGCCAATGGAAACTAGAAAATTGTCAATCTCTGAAGCGATTGCATGGGTTTGCTGAGTCAAAATAGTTGAATTTGCTGGAAAAGTGCAAGAGTTAAATTAACTATTCAGTGGAGTAGGACTCAAGGCGCTGTCGTTGCCATGGTAACCACACTGTTATTCTGTTAGAGTTCTACAATCATTTCCTTTGGGAAAAAGTTTGCCAAAAAAGGTTAATATTTTAAAAATGATAAAGGTTAGAATTATGAAAAGCAGTAGCACACCTGAATAAGCTGAAACAGATGAAGTTTGAATGATTTGAATATAGGATCAGTTACACAACAAAAAATGTATGAAAGTCGAAGAATAATAAAGACTGTAGACAGCAATAGTGGGATTGATGACTCAGCAATCCCACTAATAAATGTTTAGAGCTAGTTAATGCTAGTGTGCTGGCTTACCAATCTACTCTGTCTGTCAAACAGGCCAGCTGTGGTTTGATGTAGAACATGGCTACAATGAATTCTTTCACTTTCTTTCTTACTGCAGGTAAACAGTAGGAAAAACACTAATAACTCATTTAAAATAAAGGAAGAAATAAAATGAATTTTGTATCTTCTGGTCACTTCCTTGAACCTCACTAAATATAGACATAGCATACAAGCATAGTAAAGAAGTTGACTGGTCCCAGTCTTGTATGTCAAAATAGTATGTCAAATTATCTGCTGCAAAAAGGTCAATAGGGCCAAGCAAATGTAGCAGAAATTGATCAGATCAGATCAGATCAGAAATTGTAGCAGAAATTCTTCAGAACAGCTCTGTTACCACTAAGCTCTCATACTTAATGTGTCAGTGAGGTACTTTTGGCCAACAAGCTTCATATATTCATCGATGGCTTTTGTGGCCAGCGTGTTTTCCCTGAAGATTAGTGCCTCATTCTCTCCTAGACGCTCCACCTCTGCATTGCCCAGATCAATGAGGAACTCCTGAAACAAACAGATACAAGAACATGAGATTCCTGTATTTTTGTCATCACATTATATTCAAATTAGTTTTGAAACAATGACACATTTTTCACCTTGGCCTTTCCAATACTCTGCAGCACATGGACAAGTGCCCCTGCCAGCTCTTCCTTTTCCTTCACATTCAGAAGGGGCTCCAGACTTTGGCACATTTCTACATAGTCAATAGTCACATACTCTGCAAATTCTTTGTATTTTTCCATGGGCAGCACTTGCAGATTTTGAAAACGGGCCCTGATGCGAAGTGAAGGCTGCAGCCCTAGGACTTCTTTGTTCCCTGTTGTCGCAGAGGATTTATAAGGAGTGATGGGATACCACTTCTCCTGATAGGCCCTCCCACGGATCTCAGCCAAAGGTATGGCTACGCTGCCCAGGGGATGCAGGCTGGACTCCTCTCGGGAATGACGTTTTTTCTTAGGATCTTCTTCACGAAAAAGGTGCAGGGTAATTTGGGAGACACATGGAAGGTTATCTAGTTCAAAGAATTCACCCCAGAACAGCTGACATCCTCCAGTGACACCGGCCCCCAGACCTCCTGAAGACCCTGTGGACCCATCAGCTGCCACACTGGAGCGGTTGGCTGGCTTGCCTACTGCTTGGCTGCTGGTACGGGCAAACAGGGTTCCATCTAAGTGGACCTCGCAGTAATACCGTCGTTTGGGTGGCAGATCCTTTGCTTCATTTACCCACAGACTCAGGGAGTTCTCTGTGCGCTCTATGTTGTCCTGTTCACAATAAAGAACCGCATATCATGTAACTACGATATTACTTTAAGTTATGTGAGATCTTTTTCTACATAAATGACTAATAAACACCTTATTAGGTTGGGCTGCCCGTCTCAGATCTTCAATCCAACGATCACGCTCAGCAGCTGAGGAGCATCCAAAGCAGTGGGTGTTTTCAGAGTTTATCACCTGGTACACAAAAATAAACAACACTGTTTTATCTGGGAATTGTTTTTTAGACAAAAGTCCATATTTCATTGTCAGGTTATACCTCAAAGCAATACTTTTCACCCAAAATAGAGCTGTGGACTGGTCTGATGACAGTGCTTGTGTCAGCACTCAGGTCCAGACTTCCGACTGCACCCAATGGAATTGACACAGATTCGCTGGAGGCATAGTGCCTTAAAAACAGTGAAGCAGACAGAAGCTGAAATGATAATGTGTCATCAGAGCATCTGTATAAGAAAGCCCATTGTCAGTTATTGGTTCATCATCTAAATCATAACATTTTGCAATTGGTGCAATAAACTGTGATAAAAATTTGAAGCTCAAAGATCAGGGGTGCTGTGTCTGTTCATTATTACAAATCTATATCTCAGGAAAAGCTTGACCAAAAGTTAACAAGTTTGTCACAAACATTCTACTGGACAATTGGATGAAGTGCAGTGACAATGTTGGCCAAAGACAAAAGTCACTGGGACCTTTTTCTGGCAATTGTCATTATACAATCTCTCTGAAATAGTTTGTCGGATTGTTGCAAAATTTGTCACAAATGTTCAATTTGATGCAAAGTTGAAGTGTAACTGTGTTTGGTGGCAAATTGTCACAGTCAATTTTGTTGTTATGTTGTGACTGTCCCAAGAAGTAACCTTCATGACGGAACCAGGAAAGCAGCGTGTGTCAAAACAGCATTAATTTCTGTGTTCACTGGGGGTAAAAACAAACATATGTATAGTCTAATACAGGGATCTACAACCTTTTCAAAATAAAGAACCAATATGTGTCTAAAGCCATAAACAAATGCATAATCGCTTCATGCAACGCATTATGTATGATGTGCATTTTAGCTGGAACACCTTAAAAAGAATTGGGGTTTATATCAATCCCACTATTGTTGTCTTGAGTCTTTTAATGTTCTTCTTCTTCTTCCACTTCTGTATATTTTTTGTCTGTAGCTACTACACTTTTTGTCTGATTCAAACCATTCAAACTTCATATGTTTCCGCTTATTCAGGACATCTTTGCTATGGCTTTTCACAATTCTAACCTTTATAATTTTTTAAATATTAAGCTTTTTTGACAAAATTTTCCCCATTGGAAATGGAGAACACAAAATGTGTGGTTACCATGGCAACGACAGTGCTTTGATCTTTTGATTGCTACTCCACTGAATAGTTAATTTAACTCTTGCACTTTTCCAGTAAGTTCAGCTATTTTGATTCGTCAATCCCATGCATGTCTTCAGAGATTGCAGATTTTCTAGTTTTATTCATTGTTTAGTTCATTCATTTTTTGTTCATTTTTATGTTTATTTACTTTATTGTATTAAATATTTGGTTAATTTTGTCATCATTTGTGTTGATTTTATCTATTATTTTATCTATTTTGTGATCTGTACATTGATTTTTGTTGCTTTTGTTCATTACTTTGCTCATGTTTATTCTATTGCTTTTGTTCATTTATTTGACTGTTTTATTAATTGTTTGTTCAATTTGTCAATTATTTTATGCATTTTCTTCCCTTGCTTTGATCACTTTCTTAATTTGCATTCATCTCCATTTGGTTTTAGCCATTTATGTACATTTTTGTTCATTTGATTTTGTTCATTTTCTTTATTTTGTTCATTTTTTAATTTACTCTTTGCTTTGTTACTTGATCTCATTCTATGGATCATTTTCTTTAGTGTTCTATTAATTTTTGTTCATTATTTAGGTTTTTTTCTTCTGTGTGTTGATTTACTTATCTTGATGCATTGTACTGTGTTTCTTTGATCATTGCAGGAAGCTACATGAGGCGCTGGAGGAGGGCTGGACCCACTCCACTACTATGTCACCCTTTTACATTTTCAAAATTATAAATTGTAAATGATTCAGTGTGTGATATTTAGCGACACCTAGTGTTGAAACTGCAGATTGCAACCAGTAACCTCCATCTCCGCCTATGGCCCTGGTAAGAGGAATGTTTGTTTTTATTGAATATCAAAAAAATAATGAACAAATAGGTGGTTCAGTGAAAACAATCTCTTTTGGGTCAGGGCCCATAGATTGTGAAAGGCAGCTACATAGAACAAGGCCACACATTCTAAACCTTATGCCCTGTACCTGCTTCCTTTGTATAACCCCATGAGGCTAGGCTGTGTGCTGCTGTTCCTCTTGGCCTTGCTCACCAGACGCCGTTGAATCAGTGCCTGTGGGGGGAGAAGAGAGGCATGTATCACACGCACAGGAAATGAGGGGTTAGCAGAGTGATTTTTATCCTCACTGTGTACACTTAGGGTTACACTCACCCGCACACCACCATCTTGGTTTTTGGATCGAGGGCCTCCTGCCAGGCCCGTGTGGTCTGGACTGCATTCTGGAGGTTAGTAAGAGATAAACACTTTGACAATGACACAAAATACTATTAACACTGCAATGTTTTTTAAATGGCTGAAGTTCACAAGAGTAACCTGTCTGATTTGTGTAATAGTCCGGTGGTGACGAAGGTGAATTTCATACTTTTAGACCATTCTCACCCTCTTCCTCAAGAGTTTCAGTTCCTGCCCTCTGGTACCCCTTTCAGATTCCCCTCACTTAAGACCAACACATACAAACACTCACACACACCCACAGCCCCCACCCTCCTTAATGCAGGGAAGAGGAGGTAGACACACACACACACACACACTTGCACACACTGTATGTATCTTACTTATTTATTTAATTGTGGCCTTTCCTACTGTGCGTGTCAGCTGATACAAAATTGTAGATTTAGATATTATGTCGCTGGTCAACAATATATTGTTGCTACTATGTTGATGTATTTTAGATTTGATTAAGTGGTGATGTTGTGTATATGGACATGGCAGAACCATTATTGCAATGTGACTGGCACGTGGGTGTGTTTATTTTGTGTGGATTTTATATTCTCTACCTGTCATCAATGCAGTGCTTTTGTTTGTTGTGGAGTTTATTTATGCAGTAGCATGAATTGCACATTTACGGACAATAAAGATTTATAATACAAGATAATACAAACTTTTTTCTGTTCAAAGCGCAACATGAAATTTAGTGTTTCCCAAACTGTTTATTCTTTCTATAGTAAAACAATTTAAAATGGCACCTGTCACTTCTAAATCCATACTGATTAGTTCTACACACTTGCAAACATTTTACTTGCTCTCACCAGTTTTGCTGAGTAATTTATATAAGTTTATGTATATTTTAAAAGAGATATAACATGGAAAAATCCTATTTCTATGCTTTTTATTGTGATAAAACATGTTTCTGGGCCCTAAAATAATGCTGCAGTATCAAAACAGTCAGTTCAGGGACAAATAGTGACAGAGCTTTTCTGCTCCAGTTCAGCTGAATCTGCTTAAAAACAATGGTGGCCATTTCCATAACACCAAAATGGAGGACACTTTGAGGCATTTAGTGAAACAAGAAAAATCACAACATATCGATCTCTAGTGTAATTTTCTCCACAATCAATTTTGTCTGTGATAACAATGGTATCATGATACAGTGATTCAGAGACACCCTATTCACCACAACACAATCATATATATTACATGTGTGTAACAGAAGAAAGAGTAAACGAAAAAGAAGAGTGAGAAAAAGTGTTTACCCTCCTGTTGTCCTCACGTCAAAATGACCCGCCACTGTGTTAAAAACCAAAAAAAAAAAAAAAAAAAATCCCCTGAACGATTTTTTTTGTTCACTGGAGAAGGAAACTGAGTCATTGGGATAAATAAAAATGCATTCAAAACTCATTTTTGCACATTTTTTTTCTTTTCTTAAGCTATAGAAATACAAGTGAAGAGGGAGAACTCAGGTATTCACACATTTTGTGGTGAATGACAAGTTGTTTCTTCAAGCAAGATGAAATTTGGTGTTTAAAATTCAATTAAGCTGCTTATATTGGGGGTTTAGTGAAGACGGGTCATTTTGACCCAGAGGACACAGGGTGTATACAGAAAATGAGGACAACAGGAGGGTTAACCATGCAACTGGTAAACACTGCACTGCTCAAACAGTGATTCAGTCTGTTGGGAACTTGTCTGCAGTGTCTTTGTCTCGTGTGTGTGCAGCAATCCTCTTGTATTTTAACTGATTTAAGTCCCTGTCCTCATTATCTTGGTCATGAGGAAGACTACAGGAAGTGAACAGTCGAAAGGTATGAGAAAAAACACACTGGTCTGTGTAAAAGGACTTAAATAATAATAACGTTAAAAGACCAAATGAACCTCACTGGATTAAATTCACCTTCATCTATTTAAACCTAACACATTTTCATTTCATATAGACTATTCATAAAATCAAAAAACTCACCAAATAGTTGACAGCCTATCTGCAATATTTCTGCCCTTTCCTGGCTGCATCCCAAAGTTTTTTGTTGCATGATAGACGTGACAAGGCTCTGCAGCGGATATGTTGTCATCTTGAGCTGACGTAGATTCTTGAAAAGACGGCTTCAGGGAAAAGGTATCTGCAGCTCATCAGGCAAACTGTCTGTGCTAATATGACTGTCAAAGGCCCCTTTTCCTTTTTTACTAACGTTCAAATCACATCCACAAGGAGTGCAATAGGTATAGTGTAAGTTGGGTTTGCTGCTTTTTGAAATAAATACATGTTCTTTTCATCAAATGATGTTTTTCCTTTCGGCAGGAAGGGAATTTTTTCAGCCAAGGTTCAGAGAAAGGAAAATAAATCAGCAAAAGAAAACAACACTGAGAGGCATTTTGAAGCTTAAAACCAAATTTACTGTATATCATCTTTAGGGTCCAAACACTTTAAATATTATGTCAGAAAATGCACGATATGTGTCCTTTAAATAAACATAAACGTTACCTTGACTTTTACTAATTAGGAAATATGAGATTATATCATACTGCCTGAAATTTGCGCGTTTTGACAGAAAAAGTCTGTAAGTACATAAGTATTAAAATGTGCTTCCACTATTACATTCATTTTGTTTTAGATACATGAATACAGCATATTTTATTGTTTTGTCAAGCCAGTTTTTATGTGAACACATTCATTCAATTTCAGCTCTATAGAACAATCTGAAAAAACAGGGTTAGAAATAAAAATGAGTTACAATATTTTGAAAAACAATGTCATTTAAAACAGTTGACTGTGATTTTACTCGTGATTTACAAATGACATTAAATCAACTGAAGCAACTTTAAAATGAAGCAAATGAGACGTATTTTTTCCCATGCCATTTTTGTCTATTTGCATCTTTTACAGCATTTATATGTTTTTGCATATTATTTCACATCTTTTTTGTCTTATGTGTTCTTGCATTTTGTTGTGTCTCTTCATTTGTTTGTTCCTCTATTTGCCTGCTTTTTGGAATGGCTTTTGTCTTTTTGCACCTTTTCTTGTCATCTTTGATTCTTCAGCTTTCCCTCAGCGTTTAATTTGGAATAAAATAAAGATTTGACATTTCATTGTACACTGACACAACATTTTGTCTTGTAAAAGCTTCTACATCACTACTTCCAAGCGCCTAGAGAAAATCGGTGATTATGATTGGCGCTATACAAATAAAGATTGATTGATTGATTGATTGACTAGCTCATGACTTCACTACATTCTCAAAAAACAGCGCAAGCCCTGTTAGCTAACAAATTCAAACATAGGATGTGGTTTCCAGCTAGAGCTACAGTTTTCTGCCAAGTTAAACGTTATCACAAACATTTGTATTCTTCAACCCATTTAGTGGTCTTCATTTTTTTAAACATATCTTGCATCAAATATGACTGTTTGTAAACATCTTTGCTTACCCAAAGCCCCGCCACATACAATCCAACGCCGAAATCCCATCATTTAGTCGAGTGTTGCTCCAAAATCTTTCTACTTTGATCTCAGTGCTTTTAACATTTCCCTTCTTGTTTGATAAAGGTGATGCAGAAGCAGAATCAAGCAGCCAAAATAAGTGGCAGATCAGTCCCTTGTGTCAGTGTTGACATAGAGCAGAATCTGAGTGCCACTATACAGACACTGACAACCCCCCCCCCCCCTCTCGCTCTCTCTCTCGCTCTCTCTCTTCCTCTCATATCTCATTGGACCTAAGAGTGATGTTATCTTCTGTAAAATTGTAGAGGAAGCATTTTGATAGTCACTCACTCACAGAAACATTCAGCTATTTCCCGTTACAGCGTCTGAAGTCAAACTTAACGTTGATATGATGTCAGGAGATGCTGGTTATTCTTTCATTCTGATTTTTTTGTGAAGTATTGAAGTGCGTAGAGTTAAGTTAAATTAAATTGTTACGTTTATTGTCATATACACACCTATATATATATATATATAGGTGTGTATTAAATTTAATTAAATTTAATTCATTAAAAATCCTACAACGTGATTTTCTTGATTTTTTTCTCATTTTGTCTCTCATAGTTGAGGTGAACCTATGATGAAAATTACAGGCCTCTGTCATCTTTTTAAGTGGGAGAACTTGCACAATTGGTGGCTGACTAAATATTTATTTACCCCACTGTATATTATGGACAAAGTGACTGTGACGCCACCCATTAGTTTCTAAAGGGCCATTTTGAGGCCAATCGACTTGTCACTTCCTGGACGGCATGTTGGAGCCAAAAACAGGATGTCACCCTATGTAGACGAAAGGCAGTGGGGCTTACAAAGTGTTTGTGCCAGGGGACTCATGGGAGAGCAAACATTAGCCGCTATCTTACTGATGTGGTAAATATTCACCACCCAGTGTCAAACAAAGTCATATCACAGTGTTGTTAGTGTAGACACTTACCCACAGCTGCAGTTGAGTGTGTCTCATGTATAACTATGAACATATTGAATAAATAGAAGATACAAAGCTCTGAATTGGTCCGACTTTGCTATGGCGAGCTGCTGCTACGGCGACATGTCAATCAAACTCCAGCACGGCAGTGATTTGTTGGATTATTTGCTGTAATATCTTAATAACAAAGCAAAAAGTAAAAGATGGACCATCACATTATTTATTAGAGGGTCCAAATAAAACGTGTGAGACCATGATGAACCATGAAAAAAAAGTATTTGCTCAGTATTTCCAGATCGAAGTCCAATGTATCTCTACGGGAGAAATGCTTGTTAGAGTCAGATGACCGGTTTCCCGGCCAAACGGTGGGATTACAACTTAAAGTTACTTCTGCACTGGCCTCATTGAACAGCCCCGGTGTGAAGTGAACCATACTGACCAAACTGACCAAGGGGGCGGGGCCCAGAGAAGGCAAACTGCAGGTTTTCATTCAGATTTAACTGACCACATCAGAAAAGCTTTGTCCACTATTTGTGTCTGCACTGACTGTTTTGGCATTGCAACAGCATGGTAGAGCCCAGGAACATGTTTTATCATGTTAAAAGGCACATAAACTTGATTTTTCATGATTTGTCTAATTTAATATACTGTACGTATGTTCATGTGAGTATTTTGTATTGACCTGCATCAATATCTACAAGGTTCTGCATGCTGAAGTTGGACAGACAGCTGCTGACACGGTTGCGGGTCCACATCATTGGCTGAAAAACAAACACACACACACACACACACACACACACACACATATATTGTTAGTCTGGACAGCAGCAACTGTTTTGAAGGATGTATGTTTTGTTTGAACACAATGTTATTGATGTTCTGTTGCATGAATGTATACCCTTTTGCCTGAGTTTCTCAAGGGCATTAAAAAAAGAACAAAAAATGAAGACAGTGAAATAAAATTAACAAAATAAGGGACAAACTGAACAAACACAACACTATAATCCCCGTACTGAACAAAAACAATCAATAAAAATAATCAAGAAAATGGAGAACAAAAAACTATAACATAATCAAGAAAATATGAATAAAAATGAACAAAATAAGTAACAACGGGGGCAGCTGAACAAAAGGAGGAGAATGACACATAAAATTAAGAATGCAAACAAAATCAAGATAGTGAACAAAATTCAAGAAAAATGATTTTAAAAAAATAAAGATGCATTTTACTGTTTATGTGAAGTTGAGTTTTTCGAGACGAACTGGCGACTCATCCAGGGTGTACCCTGCCTTCGCTCAAGTCAGCTGGGATAGGCTCCAGCACCCCCCC
>JAQQAE010005343.1:0-17731 GCA_029823295.1 Pseudamia nigra | reverse complement strand
GTCTACAAGCTCCCAATTGCACCACTCATTACTGGTTCCCACCCTGTAGACAACAAGGGGTAAGATAATAGACCTTTCTTTAAATAAGTGTAATAACCTCATAAGTGCTAAGAAATTATTTTGACAAAGAGTAGAATTTATTTAACATGTATAATTGCAGCTGATTACTTCACAAATACATATGGTTTGTTATAATTAGGCCACCACTTGACTGTGTGCATAGTGTCCCTGTGGGAAACCTTGTTAATTCAGAAACATGCAATTCATTACTTTATATTTTCTGTTTTAGGACACCATCCTTTTCCACTGTGACCAACTCTAACTGTGTGGACCTTCCAGCTTGCTTCTTCCTCAAGATGAACCGGCCCATGCCTTTCTCACTGTCCTTTATTCAAAGGATGGGCAATGTCACAGGTAGGGTTTTATTCGCAGATGCACTCTGAAAGTTTAAGAAATATGATTTATGTGTATGTATTTACATGCCAGTGTTTCTCCGTTTTTGTGCTTTTCACACTAGCAATCCCAGTGTTTGAGAGTCCCCCCAGCCTCTCTCCTCTTTACCAGTTAATTGTCCAAAGCCAGCTTCAGCTCCTGGACGAAGGAAGTTCCACACCACTACCATCACACAACATGCATTTCTATTCAGTAAGCAAACAGACGCCATCTCTTTTCATAACTTAAAATTCTTGTTATTATTTGTTGCAATTATTTATGATTTTTTTTCACTCTGAGATTATATTAGCAGAATAAAGAACAGTATTTTTAATTGTCACAGATTACTACAAGTAAACATGCTAAATCACAGTTCATTAACACTCACAGATGTTGCCAGACCAACAACACTGTTACTTCCTGAATGGAGATGCACCAGTACAGGACGGTCATTCTCTTCAAGGAGCATTAGTGTCCAAGATCCCGTTCCGACACCCAGCACAGGTGCCACTCCTGCTAGATATTATCCGACACCAGGCGGCCATAAATACTTTGATTGGCAGCTGTGTGAAACAAACTTCTATCAAGGAGGGTGAGTATTAAGTTTAGACAGTCAATAATGAAGATGAATGATGTGATTTTTGTATATTTTTAATACAAGCGTTTATGATGTTGTTTTCAGACAGTGCAGGCCTTCTGCAGTTTGAAGTTTGCCCACTTACTGACTCCAGTTTCAGTGTCTCTTTCCAGCATCCAGTAAATGAATCATTAGTCTGTGGTGAGTAATTAATCAAAATCCAGCACTAGCTATCAAATTCTATGAATTGTGGAATAAATGGTTTGTTTCTGACTAATGTGAATTCTCTCTCTTTTCTGACATGTTCCTCTAGTGGTAATGGAGGTCATTGACTCCCGGCAAGTATCCTGCAAATTGTATAAAGGACTGTCAGATGCTCTTATCTGCACAGATGAATTTATAACCAAAGTAGTACAGAGGTGAGCTAGTGTTTTTTTCATCAGAGTGAATAGGTGTTGCCCAGTATATATAAAAATGTCATAATCTTGTCTTTCCCCTCTTCAGATGCATGTCAATCCCTGTAACTATGCGGGCCATTCGGAGGAAAGCAGAAACGATCCAGGCAGATACTCCAGCCCTCTCGCTGATTGCGCAAACAGTGGAGATCATGGTGAAGAATAACCTGCCACCCTCTGGTAGTCCTACATACAATATGGCAACAGGTGACCCTATGGGGCTACCCGGACTCACAGGGGGTAACACACCCACTGGAGGAGGACCAGCCGGAGGACCTAACTTTCCAGGTCCTATCACTTTACTGTATGGGATGTCCCGGTCAGAAAGGCAGGCTCAAGGAGGAGAGTGTCTTGCGCAAGGTGCAGCATCCGGGCAGCAACAGTTACAGCAGCATCAGCAACAACAAGCAGGTCAAGGCCATTCAGATGACTACAACAAAGTCACGCAGAATCCAATACTGACAAGTCTGTTACAGATAACTGGAAATGTTGGTTCTAGTCCCAGCTCCCAGAATGCACCACCTCCCCATCAAACTCCACCTCCAACATCCTCACCTGCCAGCAACACCAAGAATCATCCTATGCTGATGAACTTGTTAAAAGACAACCCCACACAAGATTTTGCTGCATTGTATGGCTCTAGTCCATTAGAGAGGCAGAATTCATCATCTGGCTCACCACGTACAGAGGGAATGAGTGGAAGCTGCCCTGCAGGTAGCACAAAAATGAAGAAGAAGCGCCCACGGGGTACAGAGAAGAGCGGTGTGTTGCCTGGTGCTGCTGCTGCTGCTGGAGGTGGTGGTTTAGGCATGAAAACACAGCAGGCTTCTTCTATGCAGCAACACCACCAGCACCATCCAGTTACACATGAGGATGACTTCCACCGTGAGCTCCTCTCTATGGATGTGGATGCTTCCCAGAATTCTATCTTTGATGTAAACTTGACTGGTGATGGATTAGATACTCCCCATAGCATCACTCCTGCTCCCAGCCAGTGTGGGACTCCACCCTCTGGCCCCAGCATGCCTTATTCACAGTCTCATGTTCAGGCTCAGCAACAACCACCACCTGGCACTGTACCACCTCGTATAGTGCGGCTCTCAAGCTCTGACAGCATTGGACCTGACATTACAGAAATCCTGTCAGACCTGCCTGAGCAGACAGGTAAAGGCAGCGGTGGCAGTCATGGGCAGCACCCCATGGGCAGCAATGGGGATGATGGAGGACCCCTTGGCACCCCCATACGTGACTCCTCTAGCTCTGGGCAGGGCAGTGGAGTCTTTGATTCAGCAGACATTTTCAGTATCAACAGCAATGAGAATCCTTTTACCGATGCTGCTGACTTGATTGCGGAGGCAGCTGCAACTGCTGCCACTCCCACCAGTGATTCCTCATCTACAAACTTCTTCCCTGATGCTGCTGACTTGCTTGCCTCTGGCCATGGGTTTTCCCAGAACTACTTTGGTGATAGCTCTCCAAGTGCTGATGGAGACATAGACTTGGTTAAGGGTTTTGGAGGAAGTAGCCAGCAGAATACACCATCAGGAACACCTCAGAACCCCACACCTCATGGACAAAGCACTCCAGAACCCTCCCTGAAGGATCCGTTTGATATGGGTATTGTTTTTGGAGGCAACAGTGGTGGGGGTAAACCTCTTTTGGGTCAAGCTCCTGATTTAGGAGACACACATGGTGGAGGCTCCCAGAGCCCTCTCATGATGGGTTTGGGGGCTACATGCAGTGATTTTAAAAGTGCAGAACCCAAAGTGAAACAGCAGCAACAGGGACTTGTGCGACAAAAAGATGAGAATGGGGGAAGTGGAAGCAGTAGTTCCATGATGGGAATGGGAAGCAGCTCTTCTGAGGGCAAACAAGTAAAACGAAGCAGGACCCCGTCTAGTGAGGGAAAGTCTAAAGATAAACCCCCCAAGCGCAAAAAGGCAGATCCTGAGGGAAAGTCCCCTTCCCACAGTTCAGGAGGACGACCCTACACTCCCCCTAGTGGTGGCTCTGGCTCTGGTGGAAGTATCAGTGGAGGAGGCTCCAAGTCACCTGGTAGTTCAGGGCGCTCACAAACTCCTCCTGGCGGTGACACCCCTCGAATCCCCAAGATCACTATTCAGATACAAAAAGGGACCATAACTGGGGGGAAAAGTTCATCCCATAGTGGCTACACATCAAGCAGCTCTGCTTCAAGTAGTACTGGAGGAGGAGGGGGAACTAGTAGCAGTAAAAGTCACCATTCACACTCCTCTTCTTCTGGTAAGATCAAGACCAAGGAAGGGTCAATGACACAAGGCAGCTCCAAGCCGGGGAGTACAGGGGGAGGAGGTGGGCAGTCTCAGTCTAAAAGCTCCTCTCAGGGAATGGGTGTAGGCAAACCAGGTTCATCCCCAATCACCAAGCATGGGCTGTCAGGGCCAGGCAGTGGAAGTGGTATTGGAAGCGGGAACAAAAAGCCTCAGGGTGGGAAACCTCCTGGGTCTCTTATGAATCCCAGCATAAAGCCCAACATCTCCCCCTCTCATTCCCGCTCTAGTAGCTCTGGGGACAAAATGTCTTCCCCTATGAAAATACAGCAATCCCAAGTTCCAGGAACACCCCCTTCCTCAAAGGCTAAATCTCCAATGGGTTCAGGAGGTAGCAGCTCTGGGGGGTCCAAGTCTTCAGGCGGGGGTATCAACTCCCAGAAACCAATGGGTGGGGGATCCTCTTCTGGTTCTGCATCTTCCTCCTCTTCGTCATCCTCCAGTTCCTCTTCGTCTGGTTCCATCACCTTCTCTGGAGGCTCGCAGTCTCAATATGGGAGTGGTGGTGGAGGAAGTGGAGGGGGTGGAGCAGGGGGAGGGGGAAGTGGAGGTGGTAGTGGAGGAGGAGGAGGTGGAAGCAGCAGTGGAAGTGGAGGTGGATCTGGTCAAAACAATGCAAACAATCCAAATGCCAAAGGGAAGTCCCCCAGTCGAAACAAAAAACCCTCTCTTACAGCTGTCATAGATAAATTGAAGAGTGTAGGTGGAGGAGGAGTCGGGGAAGATGGCTGTGAAGTAGGGCCACCAGGAGGGGGAAGTGGTTCAGGATCTACTCCTGGTGGTTCTGGAAATGTTCCCAGTAGTGGATCTTCAAACATGGGATCTTCCAAACATGGCTCTTCCTCTCAAAGTGCAGACTACAAACGAGAGAAGTCTGATAAAGAGGCAAAGGCAAAAGTTTCTGTTTCAGGGGGAAACAGTGGTGATAAAAAGCTGATGGACTCAAAAACAGGAGGTGTGGGTGCAACTGGTCTGGCCAAAATAATTATTAGTAAGCCTGATGGTGGGTCACCTAGCATCAAGGCTAAAGTGACCCTTCAGAAAACAGGGGAAGGATCTGGTGACACTATGCGTCCTCAGATTTCTAGCCTCAAAGCCTCCCCCCTCTTTAGTGGATCTACCCCAAAGCATGACCGCTCCTCTCCAAGTCACAGTCGTTCACCAGGATACACCCCACTCAACCACGACAGCGAGAGTGAGTCGGGCAGCAGTTCAGTGGCTGAGAAGTCCCACCAGAACAGTCCCAGCTCAGATGATGACCAGACCATACGCCCGCTTCCTCCCCAGGACTACATGAGCTCAATTCCCCTCAGTTCAGGGGAGAAGCACAAAAAACATAAAAAGGAGAAGAAAAAGCAGAAAGAGAGGGAACGAGAAAGAGAGAGAGACCGAGAACGGGATAGGGATAAAGAGAAAAAGAAGTCTTCCATGTCCATGGGGACATCTTCACATCCAATAAAAGCAGACAGTTGGTCTCGGTCACCAATCTCAGCCTCAGATTCATCATTATCCATGTTAGGTTCAGAGCGTCCTTCTCGGCCAAGTCCAATGTATATGCGAAATGAAGACGATGACCTTATGGACTCAGCCCTCACCGGCAACCTTTAATTTTATTTGGAAAAATGGATTATTTTACTAATCATGCTAGAAACTTTCTAAACCATGCTTTTAAGCATACAAATTAAACTCTTATTTATTTAACTTGAGCCACAAATTGGAACTACATATAAGAATAATAGGATTTGGCTGTGTGAGGCGTCATTGACCTGTTAAAGATGTATTTTAATAACATATGTCACTGTTTGAATATCAGTGTACAAGTGTTTGTTATGACGCTTTTTATGAAGGTGGGGGCTATGCTGTCATCTTACTTCACTCCAAATCTTCAACTTGTTCTACCATGATGAAGAAAGTGGTTGTAAACAGTATATTTTCAGAGAAACAGACTTTATTTTTGCTTTCTTATTGTTTTTCCTGTAAAGTCAGAAAGTTTTTTTCTGTTAGAAAATGTTATCAGATATGTCACGATCTTTCCATATGTCATTGTCTCTCTTCATAAGTCGTTGTTAAAAAGAGTTCTTTATGTTGTCAAAATACATATAAAGTATGTTTTACAAAAAGTATTGTAATGCAAGAAGGGTACAGTGTTCAGTTGCCTTGTTTTTCAGATACAATTGAGAATTTTGATACGTTTGAAATGTTTACGTGTAAATTAGTATAGCTCAGAGAATAGATAAGGATGTTGATAATGGAGGAAAAAGAGACTTGCTGGTAATTTTTTAACTGTAGAAGTTTTGGAAGCTTGAAATAAACATTTCAATGCTGAAAAATGCTCTTAATTACCATAGTTCTTTCTTTGTGCGCTGCATTTACTAAGGTAAATGGCTTAAAGTGGTCACTGAATTAGAAAAGAAGTCACTGCAAATCTACACTAGGTGGCGGCAGTGTCGCAGGTTGTTCCACCACTGGAAGCAAAATGACAGAATATTGTGTCTTGGGATAGGCTGTCCCAGAGGTAATGCTCACGGGTGAAATGAATTTTCATGCTTATATTCACAGGTGAAATTAGGACAATCATGATGCAACAACTGGGAGAAAGGAGCAAGTGAAGAAAAAAAAAACAACCAAAGAAACTGAAAACATGTTAGTAAAACTGAATTAGTAAAAATGTTCATAAAAACTATTCAAGTAACTTAACACGATGTGGATGAATGATTGATTATTTTGCTAATTTTTGATTATTTTATTCAATTTAGCCAATTTTCTTTATTATTTTGCAAATTTTCTTCATTATTTTTGCTAATTTTTACTTGTTTTATTGATTACTTTGCTGATTTTCATTCATTTTCTTGTTCATTTTGTTGTGTATTTGTTTTATTATTTTCTTGGTTAGAACGTGCATTTTTAGAATTTACTTCATTTTTTTTCATCATTTCTCTACATTTTGTTGATTTGTGGTTATTGGATTTCATGTATTTTGAAGCGATTGGTGCTCTACAAATGCGATCAAATTAATTTCTTCTGGTTCATTTTGCTCCTACTCACTGAGCTGTGACCAAATGTAAATGAGGCTGGGAAGTACCATTATTTTGTGAATACACCAAAAGAACAGGTTAGATGTAACAAAGGAATGAAAAATGTCTGCAAATAATAAGACTGAACTCACAATGTTCAAAAGTGAGGTTAGGAACACCATCAAATCTGGTAGATTAAGAAGTGAAATGAACGTATGCTTTCAGCTATGGATCCTGTTCCGGATCAGTAATGTTAATGGAATTTCATACCAATAACTGCCTTCATTTCTTAGAAAATTATTTTTTAAAAATATCCAGGATGTGGCAAAGAATTAGTTCAAAAATTGCAGATAATGGATCAAGATAATATTGTAGCCTAACTTAAATATGTGACAGATGTGTGTGTAGAATTTCAGGTTCAGTTTATGGGTTGCAGTTGTGAACAGACGAACCCGAGTACATTATCCACACTGGTTTGAGAATAATAACACATACATAAAACACATTTCAGAAAACGTTCAAGTTGAATGAATGCATCTTTTATGCAATTTTTATCTTGTGACTTTTATCAGTTATTATTTGATTTTTTTGGGGTGAGTTTGTTGATTTTTGTTGCTTTTTTAAGCTTTGACAATTTTTTGTTGCTTATTTTGTTTTTCATTTTGCAACCTTTTTGATTATTTTGATCACAGTTGTTCATATTGTTGCTTTTTTATTGACTTTTTGTTCAATTTCTCACTTATATTGTTCCTTTTTGTTAATTTACTTGATTCCCCCCTTATTGCATATCTTGTTCATTTGTACTATTGTTAATTTTACTTTACTACTTTATTCATCTTTGTCAATTTTCTTGACGATTTTCCTAATTTTTTGCAATTTTTTTAATTTTTTGTACATTTTTGCTCAGATTGTTTGTGGGTTTATTCATTTTGATACATTTCTTGACTATTTTTCTTGTTTTTTTTTCCCATTTTCTTGATTATTTTGTTCTTTTTTAAATTTCAAACTTTTAACTCATTCTCGAGGAGGAAAATGTAACTGATTAAGAGTAAAAAGTTTTCTGGAACACATAATTTAATTTACTTTATTTTATTTCGTTTCAGACACACAAAGGGTCCATAGCATACAGAAAAGCAAAAACAGCAAGGACAGTAGAACAGACAGGACAGATCAAGATAAAAACAATTCCTATGTCATTAAAATGATTAAAACGCATGAATAAAAAACAGTTCAGATTGACAAAATTAAAAAATAAAATGTTGTCTATCATGCCAATGTGTTCTCAGCCTGGATGAGAAGCAGAAGTACATTTTATGGGTAAAACCTTTTGATTACATATGAAGGAGTAGTACCCACCTTTGATTTTTACTCAAATAAATTACCCACATATCATAGTACTCGTATATAATTTGGTGAGAGTTGGTGACCCAGCACAAACAACTCCACAGCTCATTTATGGTCTCGACCCATCATCTTGGAAAGGCCGCTCTGGTGCAATTATTCCGTAATCTTCCATTTTTCCACAAAAACATGCTGCGATACTACCAAGCAATTGCCTCCATATTACAGCCTGTACTCGTTTGTGGAAGGCCTTCCCAATCAATTTGTCAAATGCCAGGAAAATAAAAGAAAGCCTGAAAGTGCAAGCTCGTCTCTTCATTTCTTGTCTCTGTACCTGCTTGATGCTCTTTTCCCCCAGTCAACCTTTTCAAACTGCTGATCTGCCCCCGCCCCCCCGCACGGCTAATTTCTCTATTGTCGACCCTGCCACTCAAATGCTCCGCCTGCCTTTAGACTCACACAGCTTGGAATATATCCATGTTTTTCCTCTTTTTGCTCATCCTTTTATCCTGAGCATCGTCTTTCATCATTGGTGTCTGTGATGTTACTGAGCAGCTTCTGATTTGGTGGACTGACAAAAGCACAGCTTTACTTTCAAGTTTCATCTCCTGTCATTATTATTTTTTTAATTCAAATATTTCTAGACTTCTCAAATAGGACAGAGCATTTGCCCAATGTGTTAAGCTTTATCACTCTGGTAGCTGTTCCGTCCTTTTTTATTTGGCTTGTCACACTCTTTCTCTCGCCAAGTAATATGAAAAGCTGATTCTCTTTAGCATCATTTCATATTTAAAAAAAAATTCCATATTGTGAACACGCAAAAACTGCCACCATACACACACGCTCAAAACACTAAGGCTCACGTTTTAATATCATGTCTCCAGATTGCTAAATGTGAAGCATACGTCCATTGTTCGCACTCAGATATCACAGTTTTGTACATTTCTGAACACAAACGGCATGATTTAACACACTTCCTGTCACTTTAGAAACACTGGCCTTCAAAATGCAACAAACCGATGATCACCCCACCAGAAAAACACTTTAATCGTGGGTAAATTTAGATTATATGTAAGTTTTCAGTTTTTGAATCCCAGCTGTACATAAATAACAGTTTTAAGTTTATTTTGGTTCATTGTTGGATAATTTTGTTCATTTTGTGGACTGTTTTTTTTTTCATTTCATCATATTGTCAAACATTGCTGCATTTAGCAAATTTTTTGCTCATTTTCACCACCACTGGCATTGTTTTCATCACTGTTAGTCTGTTAACGACATATCTTTTCATTTTGATCAGTTTTCTTGCTTATTTTTTTATTCATTTTTGTTAACCTTTTTGAGTATTTTGATTATATTTGCTCATACTGTTACTTACTTCATTGACTTATTGTTCAACTTCTTGATTACAGTATATTGTTCATTTTTGTTAATTTACATAATTTTTTTCTTTATTTTAATTCATTTTATGTTAATTTTACAATTTCCTTGACTGTTTGGTTCACTTTAGTTCATTTTATTGATGATTTTGTTCAATTTTTGTGTTAATGTTCATTTTGAGTTTGTTCATTTTGTTGCTTTTTGTGTATATTTTTGTACACATTTACTCTTTTTGTTGCTTAGTTTAACTCAAAAAGGAATGTACAATTTTTTTTAATTCAATATTCAGGATAGGTTACAAGGAAAAACTGATTAAATTTTTGATGCAGAAATTTTTCAAAGATTCAAAAATTGTAAGACAGGGTCATTTTCTACATTTTACTAATATACACTGAACCAAAATATAAACACAACAATTTTGTTTTGCTCCCATTTTTTATGAGCTGAACTCAAAGATCCAAGACTTGATTCTATGTATGCAAAAGATCCATTTCCCTCAAATATTGTTCACAAATTTGTTTAAATCTGTGTTTGTCAGCAAATCTCCTTTGTCGAGATTATCCATCCACAGCACAGGCGTGACATATCAAGATGCTGATTAGACAGCATGATTATTGCACAGGTGTGCCTTAGGCTGGCTGCAATAAAAGGCCACTCTAAAATTAGATAAAAAAGTACCACACCACAGAGTATGATCTGGATTCTTGCAGTAGTCACGATTGGAAGATGACCCAGTCTCACACTGCTAAATAAAGATCTGGATCGCCCCCAAAATCTAATATATTCTTTCTTGCTCCATTTCTGACCTACATCACTTTGAGAGTTATAGTATTAGCAAACACCAGTGAAAACTTGGTGCTGATCCAGAACGTGTCCAGTAGAGTGGACGTGCTCTCTGACTGCTCTTTGATTAGTTCCATCTTTGATGAACGAAGATCATTTTGCGCTAAGAGTTAACATTTGTGTTACACATACATAGCACAAATTCTGTACACTCAATAAAACCAGAAAAAGGAAGCTTATTTTTGCAATTTGCACAGTTGTTGTGTTTGAATATTAGTATCCTGAAGCCAAAACATATTTGAATACTGATGATAGCATTTTAACTGATCGTCACAGTGTGTTTGAGGCCCTGTAAGACACAAGAGTATAGTCATGAGGTCTCGGCCTCAAATTGTGAAGCACCTACAGATAATCGGCGATTATGATTGGCGCTACACAAATAAAGATTGAATTGAATTGAATTGAATTGAATTGAATTGAATTGAATTGAATTGAATGAGTGCTATGTGTATGGTTTCGGTAGAAGGAATCAGTTTGAACTAGAAATCACTCAGCACATACCTCCGCAAAGGCAGCTTATTTTCTCTTTATAGTGAAAATATGCCATTAGCATTTGAATCTCTGCTCATTTCCACCAGAATGTTAGTGCACCAAAAAGTAATATTCTTAAATTTATTTGGTCTTCATTACTGGATTATTGGATTCCATGAAAACCCACCATTAGCATTTGGAATCACATACATATCATTATTAGTTCAGTAGTTATTCATGAAACATAATATTTCCATAATGGCGATTTTCTTCTGGATCCAGCTCCATAAATGTTGAAGCTATCTCAAATCTGTGGACACTTTACTGAATCAGCAGAGTTTCCACTGTAATTTGGTGTCAGTTTCATGTCTGTAGCTTTATTTACTACCTTACAGTAGCTATTTTTCCTTAAAACATGTAAGTATAAGCGTTCTGAATCACAATATCCAGAATATTGCCCATATCAGGGTCAAACTTTGTCATTTGATAGAATCTATTATGGTGTTTTCCTATGGTTTTGGGCTTCATTTTCTGGGTGTTATTTGTGGCGTTAAGAGGAGAAATGTTGAGTGTAGCCTGATTTCATAATGGTGAAGAATAATTAAAAAGTCTTCTGCATCCAGACGATCCAGCTCACACCCAGAATCTAATGGATTGGTCCTCGTGTCATTTCTGACCTCTCCTGAAAATTTCATCCAAGTCTATTTAGATTTTTTCCAGTTATGTGTGAACAAACAAACAGATAATAAATGAATTCTTAGCTCTTTTGTAGCTTGTTTTTAGAATTTTAACAAACTGAGCCACTGTATATTTATTAAGGACATACTGTAGCTCATGGGTAGATCCAAAGAACAATATAAATCAAATCCATCCATCATCTTCTGCTTATCCAGGTCCAGGTTGCTGGGCCAGCAGCCTTTGCAGAGAAACCCAGACTTCTATCTCCCCAGCCATCTCGTCCAACTCCTCTGGTTGGACCCTGAGACGTTTCCGCACTAGACAAAAGGCAAACTCCATCCAGTGTGTCCTGGGTCTGCCTGGGGCCTCCTCCCAGATTAAAATACAGTAAGTAGGCAAAAAACATAAAACAACATGAAATATGAATAAATAAAAGGCTCTCCAGCACTTACAAGAATCCATTTGAGGTCTTTCTTTGTTTATCTCCTCCATTTGCTCTACCTTACATGGTTTTTATTCTCTTTCTTGGTTCTGACTTCCTCTGTCTTAATGGTTTAAAGGCTAAAATTACAAGTCAGCAATAAAACTGCTGCAGTCAGTCTTACTTATTTCTTATGCTTTATTATATTGGCTCTCAAGTCACATATCTAGGGTCTATGCTTCAGTATTGTGTTCCACAAAAAGCTGTAGAGAGTAAGTTGAACTGAGTAAATGGTAGTCTCCCCTTGAGCACTGTGGAAGAGCTGCAAGCCACAACTGTTGATGAGCTGTAAACTATGGAAATAACCTCCCAGCTTATCCCAAAGATAAGCAAGCGAAAGGAGGCAGTCATTTGCCAGTTAGTTAAGCTTTATAGCTGCACACATTCAGCTTCAGAGAATGAGGGGAGAGAGGAAGCAGGAATAAAGCCAAAGGAAGGAGGGACCAGAAGAGAGAAGAGATGTATTTTCAGCCTGAGAGTTCTGCATCCTTAACTGAAGATATTATTAATGCTTGAGTGAACCACAGTCTCTAGCTCATACTCTGTGACATAAAGCAGCAGCTTCCAGCATAAGAGAAGTGGTGTATTTTGGCTTTACTTGAAGGACAGTGCCTGAAAAGGCAGGGGTTTCAATTTTGCTTGTTTTTACTCAGAAAACCATCCAAGTGCAATGCGTCATTGTGCCACTTCACATAAAAAGAAGCCGTGAAACGACAAATCTATTTTGAAATTGACCGTGACCTTGACCACTTCCTCAAAGGTCACAGCAAATTTGGAATCAGCATTGTCAATAACCCAAGGGAATATGATATTTTCACCCTCACTAAATAGATAAAAATGTAAGTAGGTCAAAGTGCAATGATCTTCGAGGTCAAAGTCAACATCATTTGCTGTTTGACAGGTGCCCTGGAGGCTTATGTATTATGCAATAATTTTGGTGCCTCTAGCTATTGTAGTTTTGGTACAATGGGTCAGAGTAGGTTTTCCCAGTTACTAGTGCTGTGACTTCATTCATATGCGAACTATGTGGTGGTTGCTATAGTAACCTTTTCCCTACCCTGACTACCCATGTGCCAGTAATGTAGATCATCACACAAGCCAGCAACCACAAATGACTGAGCTAAGACAGACATTTAATTTGAGCTTTTTCAGAACTTTCTGCCACTGAACTATAAATGTTTGTCTTACAGAAGAAAAATTGCTCTTCTATGTTTTTATTTTAATTTTGATATTACACGAAAGCACTCAGAGAGCACAGACCTCCATCAAGGCACTCAGTTTCTCTCCATAGTGAAAACCTACCATTATCATTTGAACCTATGCTCATTTCTCCTATAATGTTATTGCACCCAAAAAGTAATATTCTCAAATTTATTTGACCCTCATTATTGGATTCTTTGACCATGAAAACTTACCATTAGCATTTGGCATCACATATATATCAATATCAGTTCAACACACACAAAAAATATTTCCATGATGGTGTTTAGCTCCATAAATGTTGAAGATACATCAAATTCATGGGTACATTACTGAATCAGCACACTTTCCACCACAATTTGGAGTCAGTTACATGTCTCTAGGTAGAAATATTCTGGATCACTATATCCAGAATCTTTGCAATTTGATAGAATCTATTATGGTATTATCTTATGTTTTTTGGGTAGATTTTCTGGGTATTTGTGGACAAATGTTGAATTTGGTCCTATTTCACAATGGTGAAGAATCTTTTAAAATCCTCTGGATCCAGACAATGACAAAACAAACAAACAGATAAAAAAAACATGCAGACAAAAACGTAACATCTTTAGTGGAGGTAATAACTAAACTGCAGTTTAAGATGAACAGGCAGGTCCATGTTTTATCATTCTGCCCTTGTGTGATTTGTGGAAATGGAATCTAATCCAATTTATTTGCAGATCTTTTTAAAATGCTGTGCTGAGGCAAATTCTCTCAGGCTTTAAAGCTGTGCTGAGGCAAACTGAAAAAAGTGGCTGCAAAACTGTACAGCTTGCTAAACATCAGCAAATCTGAGGTGAACTGAGCGGAGGTACAGCTAAGTACATGGTTATGGTGTGTTAAGTGGAAGAATTTCACTGTGTTTTTTTTTTTTTACATTTTACAGTAAAGCAAGAAAACTGAAGCCTGAGCCCAAAATCTTACCTCATGTATCATGTCATAAGATGTCAAGTCATTGTGTAACATGAGGACTTCCATCCTTCAGTCTGCGTTTTATTGATTTTGTCACTCTATTTCTGAGGCGTAATTTTTCTTACTTCACATTTGAAAAATAACACTGCAATAACATCTTGTCCAGTGTGACTTGCAGAGTCACAGGACATAGGTTCGCCACATGCTTCGTTGCACGGCATGCACCATCTAAACCAAATTGTGTCCAGTAGTTTAAAGGCCTGCCATAGAAAAAAATATGTATCTGCAGTAGTGGGGGTCATTTGGCCTGTGTCCTCATCATTTCTCCTGTCAGTAGCTGTATTTCTGCTCAGTGATATGTCTGTAAGGCTATGTGGAGCACTCATTAAAACGAAATGGAAGTGTATTGTCCCTCTAATCCCTTTGGGGCCAGGGTGTGAGTCAGCGAATGGTGGTGCCAACCCCCTCTGGCGTGTTGAACACAAACCTCAATGTCATTCTGGCCACCTGCCCATCCTCACTGCCTGGAGTCCTCTGCTTCTCTGCCATCCACTGGCTCTTCTCTTTCTCGCTCTGTCTCACAGAGTCACTGTTGCTGATAATCCATCTTTTTCTAATGTCTCTGTGTAGAAAAATATCACTGCATTACATCTGATGATTGTAGAGATGGAATACAAGTGAACTGCTCTACAGTGACTTTATTTATTGCTCCTTATAGGATTAAACCTCCTGAGGGGCTTTTCATTTTGCTCTGACACTTATATGATGAATACAGTTTAACTTGGGCTACTATAAATCACTGAAGCTTCATAATCAGTCAATATAGAGTGTTATTTTTGAAGAATGTTTAAAAATAGTGTAGTATAATAGCACTTGTAGTCTGTGTAGGGTGGGGGTCGGCAAGCTTTATCTAAAGAGCAATTTCTGGACAGAAAGAAAAAATGATATGTGTCTAGAGCAGGGGTCTACAGCCTGTGACTTCAGGGCCACTTGTGGCTCCTGAACCCCTCTCCAGTGGCTCCTGTGACTTTGTCCAGTGCCAGAAGTAACATGTAAAGGTTGCCGACCCCTGGGGGGTGGGTGGTGGTGGGGCGACACACAACTCATTTGAGAGTCTAACTCTGAGAATCTCAAATGTCAACTGGAAAACTGAAAAAACAGTTTTATTTGTTATTGTTTGTCTCCCACCAACCCCCTACTCAGAATTTTTAACTGAATTCTCAGACATTAGATCAGACTAGTGCTTAGCACAGAAAAAGTTATTGTAGTGGGTGATTTTAATATTCATGTTGACGTTGAAAATGACAGCTGTAATGACACCTTTACCTCCATTTTAAATTCAATTGGCTTTGTTCAACATGTAAACAAAGTAACCCACTATCTCCTGTAGGTCACACTCTAGATCTTGTGCTGACATACGGCATAGACATTGAACACCTTGTCAAATCTCTATAATAGATTTTATAGGTGAGTCCAAAGAAGTTTATCATACCAGATTTTTATCTGAAAATTCTATAAACACATTTAAAGAACTGATTTCTCTATCATCTTTATCTGTGCCATTTTTCAATACAGAGAGGGATTCTAGTCTCACAATCAACTTCTCCTCAAAACTAGATGTAGTTGTTAATAACTGTGCAGCCTCACTACGTGCAACTCTAGACACTGTAGCTCCCCTGAAGAAAAAGTTAGTGTCACAGACGATGAGAGCACCTTGGTTCACACCTCAGCTTAGGAAGTTAAAAGAGAAACTACAAAGATTAGAGCGACACTGGCGTTCCTCTAAACTAGTGGAGTCTTTAAATGTGTGGAAAGAAAGTTTTACAAAATATAGAAAAACCCTCTGTTTGGCCAAAAATACATCCTATGTTTCCTTAATAGAAGAAAATAAAAAATAACCCGAGATTCCTCTTTAGCACTATTGCCAGACTAACAAAAAGCCATAGTTCTATTAAAGCCAATATCCCTTCAACTCTGTCCCCTAATGACTTCATACAGTTTTTCACAAATAAAATAACAACCATTAGAGAAAAAATCTGCAGTACCACCCCTCCATCTCTCATAGTTACATTTAACACAGTATCTGTAGATCCCCCTGCTCTTATACACTTAGACTCCTTCTCACGCAAAGATTTTAATTTGTACATATTAATGACCAGTCATTCACACAATCTAAAGTTAGTTAGGGCCTTCCACAAGGCTCAGTACTAGGACCAATACTTTTTACACTATACATGCTGCCCTTAGGTGATATCATAAGAAAACATGGCTTAGATCTTCATTGTTATGCTGATGACACACAGCTGTATCTCTCCATGAAACCGGATGTACAGTGTTGAAAGCTACTTCAACAAAATTCCATGCCTGTCTGAAAGACATTAAGGCCTAGATGACTTCTAACTTTCTCCTGCTGAACAAAGATAAAACCGAAGTTTTTGGAATAGGGCATTGAATATAAGGAGTACAATCCCTAATGACTTCTTTAATCTAGACAACATTTCAGTAGATTCCATTGCAGCTCTGAGGAACTTGGAGGGTGATTGGGGATCAGGACTTATCCTTCAGTTCTCATATAAAACAAATGTCCAGAACTGCCTTGTTTCATCTCTGTAATATTGCCAAAATTAGGAATGTCCTATCCTTAGGGGATGCAGAAAAATTAATCCATGCATTTGTTATGTCTAGGCTGGATTATGGTAACTCACTACTGGCAGGATGTCTAAGACACAAAAAGATCCAAAATGCTACAGCAGGAGTTTTAACTGGGGTGAGAAGGAGAGATCATCTTTCTCCAATACTAGCTTCTCTTTACTGGCTACCTGTAAAATATAGAATTGAATTTAAAATCCTCCTCTTAACTTACAGAGCCCTAAACAATAAGGCTCCATCCTACAGTATATCAAAGACCTTATTGCTCCCTATAAACCAATCAGAGCTCTCTACTGTCAGTGTGCAGGCCAACTTGTGGTTCCTAGAATCTTTAAAACTAGACTGGGAGGCAGAGCCTTCAGTTACCAAGCTCCTCTCCTATGGAACCAGCTTCCAATGTGGGTGCGGGATGCAGACACTCTCTGTACCTTTAAAACTAGGCTTAAAACTTTCCTTTTTGACAAAGCGTATAGTTAACTTTAGTCAGGCAAACCCTTAGTCATCCTTTAGCTCTGCTGCATAGTCCTAGGCTGCTGGGGGACAGTGACGCACTGAGCTTTGCTCTCTATCTCTTTCTTTATCTCCTTCCCTAACTCTTCCGCTACTTCTCTCTCTAAATCTCTTTCCCTCCTCTCACTCTCTCTCCCACATCTCCCTCTCTCCTTCCCTCTCTACTTCTTCTCTCTCCATCTTCCTTTTCTCTCTCCATCTCTCACCTTCTCGCCAGTCGCCTCTCTTTCTCTGCCCCCCCGCCCCCCTTCTTACTTTCTTATTTTTATTTTTGCAATACTGTGATACTACCTTGTGTCTTCCCTGTAGTTTTGTGCTTCCTCCCTCTGCCCTACGTATCTAGGTATCTTGACGCCCCTGCTGTGCGTTTGCTGGTTGTGGACCGGTCCAGTGTCTGTGTTGTTTGTTGTTCTATCTCTACTCTTTTCTTTTGTCTCTCCTCT
>JAQQAE010005342.1:0-17731 GCA_029823295.1 Pseudamia nigra | reverse complement strand
GGAGGCGAAGAAAATGGAATCAGACAAAACCAAGGAGGAGAAAACAGATTTGACCAAGATGAAACAGGACACGGTGAAAATGGAACCAAACGAGAATACAGAGGCACACCAAGTGACAGAGGACTCAAACAAACCGGGAAGACAAATGGACAACACGGAGACAAATGAGACGAGAAGCACGGTGATGATGATGTTGAATTTAATCAAACAGAAAAGGAAGAAAATGAAAATCAAACTCAGTGAGATAAGAGGGAGGGTGGACAATAGAGACACAAAAATGACAAGAGGGGAGGTAGAGGATGAAGAGACCAGTGAGACAAGGGACAAAGTGGAAATTAGGGAGACAAACAAGACAAGGCAAGAGGTGGACAATAAAGACACAGAAGACACAAAGGAAGATGTGGACAAAATAGAATCAAACGAGACAAGAAATGTGTCAGTTCACACAGAAATGAAGAAGACAGAGAATAGAGAGAAAGCAGAGACAAAAGAGACAAAGAACAGAGAGATGGACAGGCCAAGACAGGAGGTGGACTTTAGAGAGACAACCAAAACAGGGGAGAAGGACGAGGAGATAGAGTCAAACAAGGTGAAAGAGGAGGTGGAGAACAAAGAGGCAAGCAAGACACTTGGGGAGGTAGTGGACCAAGAGACAAATGAGACAGGGGACATAGTGGAGATTAAAAATCCAGATGACACGAGACAGAATGTGGAGAAGAAGGAGCCAAGCAAAACAAGGGAGGAGGTGGAGAATAAACAAACACCGGCGGAGGTTAAGAAGGACGAGAGGAGGGAGGAGGTGAACATTAGAGAGACAACCAAAACAGGAGACGATGTGGAGGATGCAGAGACAGGTGAGACAACAGAGAGTCAAATGACACTACGGAATAGAAGGAGTCAAGGGAGGAGGACAAGAGAGAATGTGGAGAGTAGGGAGTCAGGTGAAAAGAGAGACGAGGTAGAAAAAGTGGACTTGACTGAGACAAGAGAAGATGTTGACAGCATGGAGTTGAGTAAGAGAGGAGATGCAGATGATGATACTGAGACAAAGGAGACAAGTGAAAAGATGGAGACAATGAATGAGTCCACACAAGAGGTGGAGACAGAGAAGGAGGACACTACAATAGAGTCAAACAAGGTGAGAGAAGAGACAAGAGAGGAGGTGGAGGATAAGGAGACAAGAAAGACAAGAGAGGAGGAGAATAAAGAGATGATAAAGACAAAAGAGGACATGGAGTATAAAGAGACAATGGACAATGTAGAAACTGAAGAAATAGATAAGCCAACACTGGAGGTGGACAACAGAGAGATGGAAGAGACAAGAGACAAGGTGGATAGTAGAGAGAGAGTAGACACAAGAGAGGAGGTGGACAATACAGAACAGGCAGGCGAGAAAGTGGAGGAGGAGAATCAGACAGAGTCAAAGAAGGTGAGAGAGGAGGTGGAGGATAAAGAGACAAATGCAATAAGGGAACAACTGGACACTAAAGTAACAGATGACACAAGAGAGAATGTAGAGAATAAGGAGACGAGGGAGGAGGTGGAGGATGGGGAGATGAAAACAGCAGTGGAGGTGGTGAATGGAGAGACAACCCCAACAGGAGTCGAGTTGGAGGATGCAGACTCAGATGAAACAAGAGAAGACGTGGACAATATGGAGACAAATGAGATACCAGAGAGGCAAATGAGAATACGGAACAGAAGGCGACGAAGGAGGGGGACAAGAGAGGGGGTGGAGGAGGTGGCAAATACAGAGCAGAGTGTGATGAAAAACAGGGAGGAGAAGAGGGAGCTGAATGAGACAAGAGAGTATGTGGAGAATATGGAGTCAGATGAAAAGAGAGATGAGGTGGAGACTAAAGAGCCAAATGAGACAGATGTTGAGTTGGAGCATGCAGAGACGAATGAGAGGAAAGAGGGGGCGGAGCAAACACAGCACACACCTGCACCGAGCTATGGACAGTTAGATGAGACGAGTGAGGAGACTGAAAGCATGGAGAGCACATCTACTGGAGTAAGAACCAGAGGGACCAGGAGCAGGACGTGTCCACAGCCACAAGTGTCCATGAGGTTTACAGAGGTCAAATCTCTTCTTCTTTATCTCTTTAAGATTTTACTTTTGATCTTAATAATCATTGCATTTATTCTAATGGTGAAAGAAAATCTGGAGGGTTCAGATAAAGAGCACTGATTCCACCTTTGTGTCCTCTGTCCTCAAGACAATGCAGAGTGTCCAGAGACAACAGTGAGTTTGTAAAATGCAGTACAAAGGGAAGCTACAGCAGACAAATCACTGACATATTGGAAGCCGTTGTGGGAATAGAGGAGGTGGCAGTCACACTCCCTCATCAGGAATTCTAATAAGCTTTAAAGTGTCTGCTCTAGGCATCAACAGTTCTTGAAAACAAAACAAATTCCAGCTTTGATGTAACTGTTGCCACAGCATTCTGCCTCTGGCATTTTCATTTCAGTGTGCTGAAATGTGTTTTTCATTCGTAGATTGTAGATATGAGTAGATAAGAGGAGTGTATGCTGTGTATTCATTCCCACATCTTGCTTTATTCATGCGAGTGTTTTGATAAATGTGTGTTAAAACAGGCTCCATGCATGTGATGCTTCAGGGGAAAAGACTGGTTTCTCAAGTTATAGACTTACTATGTAACCACATGTTAATCACAGTGTGGGAATTCTCATATCCGCCCTGTTGTTTTCATGATATTTGAATTAGATCTAGTTCCAGAGGTTGGACGTCACTCATCACACACCGATCTGTCGTAACATTTAATTAGTTCATTTTGTTCATTTAGTTGAGTTTGTTGATTCATTTGTTCACTTTTTCCCATTTTGTTAATTTTGCTCATTTAACCTTTTCTTCTTAATTACTTGATTCATTGTTACTTCTTTTATATGTTTGTTCAGTTTTACTCATTTTCGTAATTATTTTGCTCATTTTTACTCATTTTTTGGATTATTTTCATTTGTCTTGGACTTGAAAATTGTCCAATACGTCCTGGTACAGATCATCCCCTTCACAGACTTGTGTGGATACATGTTCCTGCAGTAAAAAGTGTACTTCATTAATCCACGTGTTTCACAGGGTCACGTTGTTCAGACGTGACTCTGCTTTTCGATGCCGACGTGTAACCGGGTGAATTGTTTTATTAAAGGGTAAATAAAGATGAATATGATTTAAGTTCACCTGCTAATGTGTTCTTCCTGTTTCGCACTGCCTGGTTTTACTCAAGTGAAGAATAGATTTGCTGCAGGTTTGTGTTTGGTCACTGCATCATGAGTGTGGTCTGGTTCCCTATAGTCAACTGCATTTTATCATGACTGTCACTGAGAGCCATTCCAAGTGCTAAATTAACAAAATAGGTAACATGAGGTTGAATAAATTCATATGAAATTAAAAAAAAAACAAGGAAATTATCAAATATATAAATGGATTAAACGAAACTGACCATAAAAAAAGCAAAACGGATTAGACCCATGAAAATGAATCAAATGTCAATAAAAAGTTAAAAAGTGACCATAAAATTAGCAAAAAAAATGAACAAAAAAGAACAAAAATGAACAAAAGTTATGAAAATGACCATAGTATCAACAAACTGAGCAAAGGTCAGCATTAAATGAAATAAGTACAATAAAACTGTCATTAGCATTGAGGAAAGAATGAACAAAATAATCAGAAAAATGAACAAGATGGAAAAAGACAAAGAAAAAAAAATTACAAAATCAAAGAAAATATCAACAAACTGAACAAAAGTGAGCAAAAAAATTAACAAAAATGATATTAAAATGAGAAAAAAAAATCAACAAAACTAAGCAAAATGATTTTAAAAAATGAACAAAATTGGCTCTGCGTCACCTGAATACAGAAAATAATGTATTAAAATGATCAAACTGAATCTAAACATTTTGTTTCTTTGATATTTGGATCAAAATAATAAAGAAAGTGAACTACATGAATAATTATTTAAAAAGAATGATTCAAAGTGAAGAATACAATGATGAAACCATGGCACCATTTATCACAAATAAACATAAAAAAGAAAATAACTTGAATGTAACATAGTATAGAGAAAGAAATCAAAACAATGAACAAATAACAATTAAAAATTAAACAAAAATGAAGAAAATAATTTTTAAAATATGGACAAGATCCAAAATAGAGCTAATAATAAGTAATAAATGAGACAGATGTCCTCCTACCTCCTGCCTTGGTTCTGCTGGAGGTTTTTTTCTTCCGATTAAGGAAGTTATATGACTTACATGATGAAAATAATACAAAGCCTAAACCCTGGTTGACGGTGCCTTAAAGGTCCTCTTAACAATGTTGGGAATTTAGCTCTTAGCTCATGTTTTGTCATGGTCTGTGGTACATGTTTGGACAGGACCACCAGTAAACACAGCTAAAAACATCATAGGTGCGCAAGGTCACACGCTCACTCGCGCAGTTGAAAACAGTCGGTAGTTAGAAACTTATCTTTCTAACCACAGGATGACTGAGGAGAATCAGCATGCATTTCAGACTCCTTCGACGTCTGGTACAGGTAAGTAAAGAACAGACGTACTAGATTGACAACTGTGAGGTTGTAAGCTGTGTTGACCAGCAGGTCATCTGTTTATTCATTTGTATCGGTCCAGCATGAACCATCGGGTACTAGTTAGTTTGCCAACCTAGTGGACTGGACCTTTAAGTAACTATAAATGTTTGTCTGTTATTCTCTTTTCTTTTCTTCTTCCTGCTGCAGGTGTCGAAGCCTGTGAATGGTGAGGATGTGAAACTGAATCTGGTGCTTCACAGTAGGGGTATTTCCTCCAGACCTTTGTCCATCAGCATCAGTGTCCTGTCCATGACGTACAGCGGCTCACCAGGGGAACTGATCCACACAGAGCTGAGGGAGGAAACACTGCCACCTGACCAGGGTAAATACATTAAATACGTTGAACAAAATTCTTTCTCCACATTTGATCCATCACTGAAGGGCGATGAGAGTAGTTGGAGGTTGAGGACTTTGCTCACGGGCCCATGGTGGAGGTGATGATGGTGGGGGCAGGTGATGGCCTTCACCTTCCCCACTCAGATCTCCTGCCAGTAACCTTCCAGTTACTATCTTGCTTTTCTAGCCTCCAGGCTCCCACCGTCCTTGATGTATTAAAATACTGTACATCCATGTATTGTTTTTACCAAGTCAGTGTAATTTAACAGGTGACAGTTAAACAAACAAAAAGAAAAGGTTGGTGGTTTACAAATCTGCTCAAGACCAAGAAGAGAAACATGGCATCTGCTTGAGACCAAAGAGAAAAAAATCAATATTATCAGTGTGCACTGTATTTTCTATGGTGGAGCATTAATTCAATTCAATTTTATTTGTATAGTGTCAATCATAATTGACGATTATCTGTAGGCACTTCATAATTCAAGGCCGAGACCTCAAGACTATACAGAGAGTAAACCCAACAGAACCACTGAGAGTAAGACAAGGACAAGAGGGGGGAGCAAAAACTTCCTTTAATAGAAGAAAAAAACCTCCAGCAGAACCAGCGGCTCAGGGTAGGAGGACATCCGCCTCGATCGGTTGGGGTTAGTGGACAGAGGAGAGACAAAAGAAAAGAGTAGAGATAGAACAAAAAACACAGACACTGGACGACGTCCACAACCAGCAAACACACAGCAAGGACAGAGAACTAGAACAAAGGGAGGAAGCATAAAACTACAGGGAAGATGCAAGTTAGTATCACTGACACGAGAATGAATGCAAATAAAAAATAAGAAAAAAAGAGGGTAGAGAGAGACAGAGAAAGAGAGGTGACTAGAGAGAGGCTGAGAGATGGAGAGAGAAAAGGAAGATAAAGAGAGAAGATGTACTGTAGAGGGAGAGAGGGGAGGAGAGAGAGAAAGAGTGAGAGGAAGGGAAGAGATTTAGAGAGAGAGGTGAGGGAAGAGTTAAAAATGCAATAAAGAAAGAGGTAGAGATAAAGCTCAGTGCATCACTGTCCCCCCGCAGCCTAGGACTACGCAGCAGTGCTAAGGGAAGATGAAGGGTTTTCCTGACCTAGACTTAACTGTACACTTTGTCAAAAACTAAAGTTTTAAGCCTAGTTTTAAAAGTGCGGAGTGTGTCTGCATCCCACACCCCCATTAGAAGATGATTCCACAGGAGAGGAGCTTGAAGGCTCTGCCTCCCAGTCTAGTTTTAGAGATTCTAGGAAGCACAAGTAAACCTGCACTCTGAGAGCAGAGAGTTCTGATTGGTTTACAGGGAACAAAAAGGTCTTTGATATCGGATGGAGCCTTATTGTTTAGGGCTTTGTAACTTAAGATGAGGATTTTAAATTCCATTCTAAATTTTACAGGTAGCCAATGAAGAGAAGCCAGCATTGGAGAAATATGATCTCTCCTTATGACCCCAGTTAAAACTCATTCTGCAGCATTTTGGGTCAGCATTAGGACCACTTTCAATATAATATTTTGAAAAAAAAAGAGATTAAAGTCATACATTTGTGACTCTAAATCTGGGATATTCTACAAATAAAAGTGGAAAAAAACTCTCAAAACTTCCACATTTTTTTCTTGCCAATTTATGACTTTATAATCTCCATCATAATTTTCTTCTCGAAGTGTGAAAGACAGTAATTTGTTATTTTTGTTACATGCTGTGTGCATTGTATGTGCATTAATTGAAGTCACCAAAATAAATAATGAGAATTAAGAAACCAAAAATTAAGAAGGAAAATTAAACAAAATGAATAAAATCATGAACAAAATCAAGAACCATACAACCAAAAAAATTAACTAGATAAGTAAAATGAACAAAAGGAGACATGAATAAACATATGGACCCATTAAAAACCTCTATGGCTCTTATTTTTGTAAAGTATGAAAATTGGGGTTCTCTCAACCAACAGAATTGATTCTGACAAGACAAGACTCCAAAAACAAAATCAAATATTAGATGTAATGTTAATGGAGTTTCGACATGGATGGTGGCCATTGAGAGAAGAAACAGTCAGTGGTGTCTTCTGATGATTATTTGACATAAACTGACTTTTGCTTCGGTGGCTGTGGGTCAGGACAAACAGAGCATCTTCACCACTAGATGTCACTAAACAGCACACACTAACCCTCCATGTTTATTAGGAGTTGAGGTCCTCTTTCTTTCTCCGCTTCCTGCAGATGTCTCCATCCCTATCGTGATTCCGTGGACAGACTACTGGAAACCCATGGTGGACTATGATGTGATGAAAATTTCAGTCGTGATGACGGACAAACTGAATCCAGACCAAAAATACCTCGCCGAGGATGACATTGTGCTACTGGAACCCACAGTTGATATCAAGGTTAGAAAATACCCAGATCACTTCAACACAACATGTAATGCACAAACACACACAGCATGAAACAAGATGTGAACCATGGAGTCATCCGGTCTGGTGTGCCGCTGTCACCACCCCAACCACCTCCTCCTCAGCATTTGACCTGCTTCATAATGTCACCTGGCTGATGACTGAGGATGTCTGCAGTGTGATACTGCTATAGGAGGCTGAAGGAACTGTAAACCCCATGTGTCAGTACTCAGATGCACTACTCAAGTAAAAGTACTGTTACTGTCTAATTATTTTTGACGTAAGTAGAAGTACTCATAAACATGAGTAAGAGTATGTCATAAGTAGTGAGTAACTTCTTTATATAGAATTTAATACAGCCTCATAAATTGAAAATATATTGATTTTTGTTCCATTTATTTAAACTTGAATATTTTTTGGGTATTTTTGACCAATGTTGATCAATTTGTTGACTTTGACTAATTTTCTTGAATATTTCATTTTGTTCAGTGTTTTTTGCCTTTTTGTTCATTTTCCTCCAATGACTTGATTATTTTTGTACATTTTTTTAATTACTTAGTTGCTTATTTTTGCATTTTTATGTTTAATTATTTTCATTTTTACACATTTGGCTATTTCTGCCAATTATGTAGCCTAATTTTATCATTTCCATGTATATTTTCTACAGATTTCTTGATAAATGTATCTAATATTTTGTCCTTTCTATGATTACTTTTGTTCATTTTTGCTCATTTTGTTGCTTAATTTATTAAATTTCATCTGTTATTTTTTCATTGAACTTAGTTGGTTATAATGTTGGAATTTTTTACACATTGCTTAATTTGTTCATTTTAACGCATTTTTGTTTATTTCTTTGATTATTTTCTGCACTTTTGCTCATTTTCTTGCTAAGCTTATTTATTTTGTTAATATGCTTCTTTGTAGTTTAATTGTTTTTTAGTTTTTTTCCTATTCCTACTCAATGAGCTGTGGTTAAATGTAACTAAGTAAAAGTTGTACATTTTTATTTATTTCGTCAATTTACATGATCATTTTATTCATCTTTATTAACTCTTTGGAGCATTGTATTTATAGGCTGTGTTTTTATTTTGTATCTATTGTATCTGATTTTTTAAAAACTATTATGTTTTTGTTATTGCATCTTGTACAGCGCCTTGGCAGCACCTCTTGTTTTATATGTGTTCTAGAAATAAACTTGAACTAGATGTACTCGAGTACTACATCCTACTAGTTTGTGGGTTACGAAGCATGTTTGACCTGTGTCACGGAGTTCGTAGATTCACTATCATCTGCTCCGGCGAGTTTTAATCCCACTTGGTGTGTTTGATTTTCTTTGGATGTTTTGTTGTGTCTTTAACCACAGGTGTGAAAATGTATGAGAATATGATGTGAGAACAAGTTCAGTCGTGTGTTTAATGTGTGTTTAGCTGCAGGAATTGTTAATTTACTACTTAATAAAAAACACACCCAGGAACATTTAATCACATTCAGCTCTAAATGACACGGAGCACATTTCTTCAGGCACTAATGTTGAATCTAAATGTAAACATTTAACTGAGTCAGTAAGTTTTTCACATCCACCTCAGTAGTGTGTTGTATGTCAGTTGATGTCCTTGAAAAACACCAGTTTGACTGTAGTTTGTCTGTATTTGAATGAATGGTACAGTCATGCATTTTCAGGTTCCTGGGCTGATCATCGTGAACCGTGAAGCGGTCGCTGAAGTGGCCTTCGAGAATCCAGTGGGTATGACGCTGACGAACTCCTTCCTGACTCTGTCTGGAAGCGGACTGTGGAAAGAAGAGATGGAAATAGAGTGAGTTACAGGGATCCAAGAATGGAAATATAGAGTGAAAGTATAAAGTATATCTCTTAACGTCTGAACAGGGCCTCAGTTATACTATATGGGTTTAATAGATATGTTTTCCCACATACAGTCCTGCTCACCATTATTGGCACATCATTATTTTTTGCATAACCTGCAAAATATTATTCGAAATAAAGGGAAATGTACCAAATTTATACCATCAGGTTCTTTTAATTGGAGGCCCAAAGTAATTTAACAAAGAAAATTGTTTCTCAACTTACGTAGTAGTATTGCAGAGAAGAAACATAAAAAGCATCAGATGCAGCAGTAATGGCACCCCTCTTTAGCATTTTGGTTGCACACCCTTTGGAGGTGATGATGGCCTCTAAATGTTTCTTATAGTAATCTATTAGCTTCTTGCACTTCTCAGCTGATATTTTCCACTCTTCCATTCAATTCTTTCAAGCTCTTGAACATTTGCAGGGTTCTTTTCCTCAATGTCAGATTTCGGCTCAACCAAAGATTCTCAGTCAGATTGAGATCAGGACTCACTGCTGACCATTTTATTAAAAAGTCCATTTTTTTCCTTTTCAACCATTCTTGTGTGCTTTTGGGTGTGTGCTTTGGGTATTTGTTTTGTTGGAGGACCCATGATCTTCAACTCAAACCAATTTTTCTTACATTGTGTAGGACATTTTGCTCTAAAATCTCTTGACAATTCTCAGATTTCATTATGCCTGTGATACAGTCAAGGATTCCAGTACCTGATACAAGAAAGGAGCCCCACAGCATCATGGATCCTCCACCATGCTTCACTGTTGGTAGGGTGTTCTTTTCCGTGTCGGCTTCATTGCACCGTGTGTAAACATACTGTTGGTGCACATTGCCAAAAAGCTCCATTTTTGTTTCATCTGTCCACATTTTCACATGGCACATTTTCCCAGAAGGATTGCGGTTTGTCCACGTACTCTTTGACAAAGATCAGTCATTTCTTTTTATGTCTTCTCTTCAGCTATGGTGTTTTCTGCCGCCTTCACCCATAAAGCCCTGTTTGGTTTAGTGTGTGGTGTATGGTACTTGTTGAAACCGTGACCCCAGACTGATCCTGGTTGGCCTTCAGGTATTTGGATGTTTGACATGGTGTTTTTTCCACCATTTGCACCAACCTTCAAAGAATTCTCTCATCAGTTTTGCTCTTCCCCCAACATCCAGGGAGGTTCTTGACAGGTCCATGTTTGGCAAACTTCTTAATACCATTACACACTGTTGAAGCTGGAATACCAATGTCTTTGGAGATGGCCTCATACCCTTTGGAGTTCTTATGTAGGCTAATAATAGCCTTTCTGATGTCCTCAGACAGCTCTTTGGTCTTCACCATTGTGACAAACAAACAGGGAATAACAGGTGTCTTTTTAAAACACAGAAGTCATCATTCATTTGCTGATTGATGTCACATGGGCACAGACAATTTATCACAGGTAATTATCATTTATGATTCATAATGTGTTTTCATAACAATTTACAGCAATGGGCACCGATATCACTGACACAGCAAGCTTTACGTTTTCTTATTTTTCTCCCCATTGTTTTCTTGTTTTAAATTGTTGTTTATCATTTGCTGATTTGTGTCAAAAACAAGTTATTGATAGAAAATAGTTGTTTTGCTTGTTTTTTGTTTTCTTTTTAAGAGATATTCAACATTATAAAGTACTTGGACTTTATGGGTGCCAATAATGGTAAGCAGGACTGTATAGCTGGGTCTATTGAGCTATGCCTCAAATCCTTTCTGAAGTGAATATTATTTATAGTAATATATTACTCGCTTGTGGAAAATTCATCTTGCTGCTGCATGGTTGTTGAGTACAGGGGAAAACCTGCACAGGCATGAGGAGACCAAACTCCACATAGAAAGGCTCTGTGCCAACCCCTGGATTTGAACCCAACACTTCCTTGCTGTGAGGCACATGTGCTTACCATTGCACCACCGTTTTCATTTTAGGTCACTTAGACCATATTCAGTCACAGTGTGGTGGTCAGCACCAGCCCCTCACAGCAAGAAGGTCCTGGGTTTGATCCTGATGGCTGTTGGTGGGGTCCTTCTGTGTGGACTGAAAATTTCTCTCCATGTCTGCGAGAGGTTTCTTCCTCCAGCATCCAAGAACCAAATCATCCATAGGTATGAATGTGGGTGTGAATGGTTGTCTGTCTCTAAATGTCATAGATGGTTACAGCCCTATACTCTGACACCTCAATGTTCTGACAATACATGGGGGCAGAGCAGCTCCCTCCCTACAATTTAAGTCAGCTCTCGATCCAAGCTTTTGTCGGCCAGCAACAGGAGGCCCCGCCTCGTGCCTTCTCTCTCCTGCCGGAGCACCAAGGGCGGAGTGTGAGGCTGGGAGATTTGACTCTGTGCTGCAGTACCAAGGGCACAGTGACACTTGCAAAGCTCTGGCAGTGGGATTGAGGTGTTGGAAGATAGAAGTGTCAGAATATAGAGCAGTCCCCATCATAGATGAACGGTAACTTGTCCAGTGCATATCCTGCCTTTACCCCCACCGCCATGGACAAACTCCAGTTTAAATAAGTAACAATCTCTTTGTTTTTTTAATCATCATCCCCCACAGACTTCCAAACCTTCCGCCACATCACAGAATCCGTGCCATCATACCGTTCGTCCCGTACAAATCTGGGCAGAAGACTCTGCTGGCCGACTACGACTGCTCCATCTTCAGAGGCGTCAAAGGCAGCTGCAGAATCCACATCATAGAATAAGAGTCGAGATGTTTTACCGCAGTGAAAATTATGTCCACAATGCATGAACATATGAACATTAACAAAAATAATTCAGCCTCACAGAATGTCACCTAGATTTATTGAGGTGTACAATGACCATGTGGCTCTTTGGTCCAAGTGTGTTTTTACCCTGATTCATACAGAGACTTTAACCCTTTAACTGGCTCACGGAGAAATAAAGCTTTAAAAAAGAATTAGCTTCACATGAACATTTTCGTATTTATCTTGTATGTTATTGCATAGGTGTAGATTTCAGGGAGGATGGGGGGATTTGTCCCCCTCTTTATTTTCTTCATTTCCATAAAATGAGCAAATTAATTAAAATTATTCACTTTACTCATTTAAGTTCATTTTCTCACTTGTTTCGTTGCTGATTTTGTGTATGTTGTTATTTTCTCCTACTTTATGCCATTTTCTTGGATATTTTGCTTGTTTTTTCTAATTTTTCTGGTCATTTTGTTCATTTTTTGTTCATTTTCTTGTGTATTCTGTTCATTTTTACTTTCTTAATTATTTGTTAATTTTGTTAATGATTTTTGTTCATTTTGCACTCACTTTTAGTGCCAGAAATGAGTTTCACTGAAGTTCTACGTGAGTGATTTGACCCCACATAGGAGGTCACGATGCCTGTTGAAGGGTCCAGGTGTTTGTGGTTGAATGCAGGTGTCGTGTAGGGTCTGTGACCTTCCTTCCTTCCTCTGAGAGCTACTAACAGGTCAACAGTTTATTCACATACCCTACAATCACACATCTTACTGTCATAAAAACGTGTGATTTACATAATAAAACCAGTATTGTACCACACTCTTCATTTCTCATGGGAACAGAACTATTATGCAATTTCAAAGTTAGTTTTTATTCTGGGACAGTAAAATTATGATTTACAGCCTATCAGTTCTCATGAGTGACTCTGATAAAAAAAAAAAAAAAACGCTCAGTGTACCTGTAAGCTGGTGTTACAGCGCCCCCTTGTGGATGAAAAGAAGACGTCACAGATCAGTGTCGGAGAAAACATCCACTTTGTGACTGTATTTGCTTCTCAAACGGCAAACAGGATATTTCAAAGCATTTATTTGCTGTTCCATCTCCAGAGTCGAGGACCCTCCTGCAGAGTGGGTCCTTGGGGTTCTCACAAGGAGTAGCCCCTCTACCCCCCCACCACAAAAAGGGTGCTGGGACTCAGTCTCACCGTCTGCTATGCTGGCTGCACCCAGAGGTGTGTCTCCAGGCAAACCAGGCAGCTGCTTGGGGCCCCAGACCAAGAGGGGGACCCAGAGGGTCGACAAACTGTAGAAACAGCAGTGACAGTTACAAGAGTAGAGTCATTACATTACAAATATACAGTGGTATGAAAAAGTTTGGGTACCACTGACAATTTCTATTATTTTCATGCATAAATCAGTAGGTGTTTGGATCGGCAGTTTCATTTTGATCTATCAAATAACTGATGGACACAGTAATATTTCAGCAGTGAAATGAGGTTTATTGGATGAACAGAAAATCATTTCACAGAAAATCATTTCACCTCATTTCACTGCTGAAATATTACTGTGTCCAGTTATTTGATAGATCAAAATTAAACTGCCGATCCAAACACCTACTGATTTATACATGAAAATAATAGAAATTGTCAATGGTACCCAAACTTTTTCATACCACTGTACATGTTGAAGTAGTCATAATGCAGACTCCAACACAAAACAGTCATCATTTGTATAGAACAGGGGTGTTCAACATGCGGCTCCAGGGCCACTTGTGGCTCTTTTGACTCCTTCCCGGTGGCTCCTGTGTCTGATCAGTGACGGAAGTAACATACTACAGTAAATCAAAAATAAAACAATAAATCAGCAAAGAAAAAAGAAAAAAATGAAGTACATAATTAACTAAAATGAAGACAAAACTGATGCAAATAATCTACAAAAATGAACAAAATAGTCAATAGTTTATAATCATTTAATAACTAAATGTCTGATCCTCGGTTGCCAAACTAGCTCCAACTGGGAGGAGGCCCTGGGGCAGACCCAGGACACGCTGGAAGGATTATGTCTCTCGGCTGGCCTTGGAACACCTGGGGGTCCCCCCAAAGGAGCTGGAGGAGGTGGCTGAGGAGAGGGAAGTCTGGGTTTCTCTACTCAGGCTGCTGCCCCTGAGACCCTGACCAGGATAAGCAGAAGATGATGGATGGGTGTTTTTATTTATCACCGGCATTTAACACGTTTTTAACTTGTCTTATTTGTCACTTGTTTTGATCTATGTTTTCATAATTCTGCACTGTGGGCTCACATTTCTCTTTGTGTTTTAATACACCTTCACTTGTGGCTTTTTAAAATTCTGTTGTATGGTGTGTACAATGACAATGACTCAAGTAGAAGCATAAGTACTCATAAACATAAGTACTTGAGTAGGAGTAAAAAAGGACCCCATAAAAACTACTCAAGAGGTGAGTAAGTTCATAATGTGAAATTTGTTATAAGGCTACACATAGGTATTCTACATATCATAATTATTTTGTTCATTTTCTGCTCATTTTGTGATTTTATCTAGTATTTGTTTGATCTCATCTCGTGTGTAGTGTTCTGACTAAATTATCAGCAACTCCATGATTAAAAATATGAATAAAGTGTATTATTTTCCAAATGACACATACTGTAATATACTCAGGTTTATGACATTCCTTTAGTTTTATGTCATACAGACCTATTGTTGCATTATCATTTCTTCAAAACAGAAACCAGCAACTGCTGAGCGCATTATTAAGATGCGTTCATGGAGACTCGGACAAAAGATAGTCGGTCACCTCTGAGAGAAATCAGGTTGGTTTTTGCAGCTACATCTGATGGTTGAAAATGGGTCAAAATTCATGTGGATGTTGATAAAGGTTTGATGACACATGATGCAGAAGTTATTTAAAAATATTCTGCAAATGTTTAAGATATGGACATATTATATACTATGCCATAGTAGATTTCATGTTGAAATATGTGTTAAAAAATAAGTAGTTTCAATTTTATGTATTACGTAGATAACATACATCTATGTAAACCGACATGTTACTCAAGTAAAAGTATTCTTACTTTATGAATATAATGACTCAAGTAGTAGTTAAGAGTAATAAATTACTTAAGTAGAGCGTAAGTTCATAATAAAACCTGATATATTGATGATATCCTGATTTTTTTTTTTACTTACTTGATTATTTTGGGCTTTTTAAACCACTGTTGTTGCTCACTTTGTTCACTTTTACTCACTGCCTTGCACATTTTTTTGGTTCAGTATTTGTGGGTTTCTTTTGGTCATTTTGTTCACATGCTTGATTATTTGAATTGTTTTTGCTCATTTTGTTGCTTATTTTGGATTTTTATCCACTTTTTAATTTTTATTTTTTTGTTTATTTTGGGCCTTTGTGCTCTTTATACATCATAATTTTAGAATTTACTTGACTATTTTCTAGGGCTGTCAAAATTAACACGTTAATCCGGATAAACTCATTTGCATAGTTAGATTTAACACGCTAACGTGATTAATGCACAATAACTCATACATCAAGGCAAAAGTGATGAAATCTTATCTTACGTACATTTAACCCACCTGGCTGCCAACTTCTTTAGTATTTACTGCTTCAAAGTCAATTTAAATGTAAAGTATAAGTCTTTACACATTTTGAAACAAATTACATTAGTTACTGATGAAAACAATGAACCAAGTTTTTTTTTGGTCATGTTGTTGCTGACTCTGTTAATATTTGTTAATTTGTACGGTTGTTTTGTTCATTTGTGTATCACAATGTAGCTGAGCAGAAGTACACTTTTTTTCATCACAATATTTTTGTGTAGCGTTTCAGCCTTGGAATAAAAATCCGACACGTTCAACGGCCGTGAACGCAACGTGCAAAGGAAGCGAAAGCGATCCATCCAGGAGAGACAGCCCCTCCCCTCCGAAAGCCGAGAAGTTACCAGAGCCGGCCGGCAAGTTCCCCACCACCCCGTCACGAAGCCCCCACACCGGAGAGATCCGCGTGGGTCTGAGCAGAGACACACGGAGCTTAACATCCCAGTAATGTCAGTGTTAAACACGTAGCGTTGCGTTCAAGTGCAGGCAGTCTGAGGAGCCAGTAGCCGGTTAGAGGAGGAGCTCGTCGCCGTGTAGCCGGTAGAAGAAGCCTTTCACCGGTAAGAAGAGCACATTTCACCGGTAAGAAGACGCCTTTTACCGCAGGACCGACCAGCTGATACGGCGTGTTAGCATGCTAAGCTAGCTAGTTAGCTTAAAAACGTCGCTCGAATGCTACTGAAGTTAGCACGACGAGCTAAAACAAGCTAGCTAGTGCTAGACTAACTAATCTAGTAGAAGTGAAACAAAAAGCAACTCGGAAGTGCCGGGCAGCCCTAATTATCTCTTTTAAACATGTATTTAGTGATCTAGAAAAGACGGCGGAATATAATGGACTTAATTAAAATGTAATTGTGGGTCGTATGTGAATAAGATAATTAGATGTCAACTTGATTCAAAACTGAAGTGGTGTGCGTTGTTTGTCCATCAAATGCTCTGTGTTTATTTTTTTCTCATTTGTGGCTGTTTAAATTGAAGAAGTCAATTAGTATAATATAATTGTGTGTTAATCGAGCCTTTTTAAAGGGAGTAGACAGTCCGAAATATACTTAATTCATGTTCTCCTAGCAGCTACTTAATGCATACTCCATGGTTTAACTAGAACAAGATACGCGCATTATTTAATACACTGTGTGCCCAATTATTAGGCAAGTCAGTATTTTGACTTTTATGCACATTTTACAACTCCAAGCTGTATGAACTTGAATGCTTTTTGGATTTCAGCATACCCGGTAATGTGTATTTATGTAATGAGAGGGTGTGTGTTCTAAGGAGGTCAGTACCCTGTATAAAGGTGTGCACAATTATTAGGCATCTTATTTTCTTTAGGCACAATGGGCCCAAAAAGAGATTTAAGTCAAAAATTGTGAAGCCACTCAGAGGGATGCAGCACTCTTGAACTCACGAAGATATTGTGACGTGATCATAGAACCAAACAGTCAACAGGGTGACAAGAAAAAAAGATGCAAATTGGCTAAGGTTTGAGGAGAATCAAAGTGAAGTCACCAGGATCCCATTAAGATTCTCCAGTGCTTCATATTCCAGAGCTGCATCCTACCTGGAGTGTCCTCCAGAAGTACAAGGTGTTCAGAGACATGGACAAGGTCAGAAACACTGAAACCACCACTGAACAAGACGCATTAGATGAAATGTAAAGACTGGACCAAGACCTATCTTAAGACACAAAGGTTTTATGGACTGATGAGGTGAGAGTGACTCTTGACGGACCAGATGGATGGACCCACGTCTGGATCCGTAATGGACACAGACCTCCACTATGACTCAGATGCCAGCCAGGTGGAGATGGGTCCTGGTATGGACTGGTATTATTTAAGATGAGTGAGTTGAAGATGGACTCAAAAATCAACTCTCAAACCTAGTGCTAGCGTCTTCTAAAAAGAAGACACTTTCTTCAAACTGTGGTGCAGAAAAAAGATTTTTATGCTGGACAGTTCTCCATCACATGCATGGGAGTACTCCACTGTGTCTAGAGCCCGTAAAGACCTTAAAGATGGAAGAATAATGACACGAGCCCTCTCCTCACCTGAACTAAACCCTATTGAGAACTTGTGTCACTTCTTAAACAGTTGATTTACAGTGAATGAAAACAGTCCACGCCTCTGAACAGTGTGTGGAGGCTGTGGTCACTGCTGCACAAAAACATGATCAAA
>JAQQAE010005341.1:0-17732 GCA_029823295.1 Pseudamia nigra | reverse complement strand
CACTGCACAAATTACTACACAGTATATGATGAATGAAGTAATGAATAAACATGGAAAGGCCACGTCATTTTTCACCCTTTATTTAGAACCATTGTGCCAATTTTCAAGTAATAATGAAACACTATACAAAATGTCACTATTGTATTTGGCCATATGGATAAACTGTAAACACATTATGAAAATCAGTCATTCTTATCAGGGAGATTAAACAATATGGATAATCTGATAAACTTTGGTGTCATCTTTGTATTATGTTGTAATAATTTTCCTTGATCAGCTGCTATGATTGGTCTCATTTTGGTTTTTAAGATTTATTTCATTTACTTTGTCAGTTACAACATTTACAAAAAAAAATTCTTGTTGTACCTTTTCCATTGTCCTTTTTCTACCTTGTTGCGTTTTTTCCCCATCTTTTGGTTTTTGTTGTTTTCTTGTGTTTTTGATCAGATTTTTACTCTACATTTCTTTTATTCTTGTGACTTTACATCGACAAGAAAACCTGGATGGCTTTACAATGATACTTTTTCACTGAAGCTGCACTAGCAGAATTGGAAAAAATACACAATATTTCTGTTAATGGCAATTTTGATTCCATGATACAGTATTGAGTAGAAAACAGTAATGTGTAAAACATGCTAAATCAATACATTTCTTTTAAAAGTTCTTTTATTTTGTATACTAGTTCAATTTATGCTTATGAGTTGATAAAGTAGAAATTTCATAATGAGTATTCTGTGCAATAATTGCAATATGACTTTTTCCTCAAACGGTGCAGCCCTGTTTTTTTTTATATCAAACGTTGCCATTTATAACATATATGTTGATTTCATTTTTGTTTCTTAGCAGGGTTTATGCATCGACTAAGGACTAGTGAAGAAGAAGAACGCTGTTGTGAAATCTCAGAGCTCAGACAAGCTGCGCTACAAAACGATGCACGACTCCTTGATGAGATGCTCTGCCAGGAAATCTACAAGAAAGTCATCAACTGCAGAGGAGGCTGGGGCATCGCGGGCACGCCGCTCCACGCCGCCGTGTCCAAAGGTCATCTGAGCTGTCTGCAGGTTCTGCTCTTTCACGGCGCCGTTGTAGACTCAGTGGATGTCAAGGCTCAGACGCCACTCTTTGCAGCTGTTCGTGGGAAATACCTGAACTGTGTGTTAGCACTTCTCAGAGCTGGTGCCAACCCCAATGGAAGCTCATCCAACAGCTGCTCTCCAGTTCTCAATGCAGCACGCGAGGGGGACGTGGAGATTTTAAAGGAACTGTTGAAACATGGAGCGGAGGTGAATTCACGCTCCAAAGTGTTGATGTGGACATCAAGTGCCAGAGTATCAAGTGGGCCGCTGTACCTGGCCGCTGTTTATGGACACATGGAGTGTTTCAAACTGCTGCTGCTGTACGGGGCAGACCCAGATTACAACGGCACAGACACAAAGCTGCTGAGCTCCATGAAGCAGCCCAAGACTGTGCTGGAGATGTGCCTGAGGCACGGCTGTGGTGTCGAGTACATCCAGCTTCTGATTGACTTCGGTGCAAATGTCTACCTCCCCACGCTGATCATTGAGAAATCTACAAAGCAGAATGAGGCTGTGGAGCTGCTTCTGCGTGAAAGAGGTATTAGTTGTCCATCTCTGAAGGCGAAATATGTAGCATTTTCAAAAAAAGCCCAAAAAGCTTCGCTGTAGACACAGAGCTATAGGATATGGTTAGAAATGTCTCTTGGATGTCATTGGATATCAATATTTATCAGTATGCATCGCATCATTATTTCTTTCCAGTTTACCGTAAAGGCTGGTTTTAGTCTTGACTGAAAGTTGAGCAAGTGGTGAAATGGTTACGTGGTTATTTATGATTTGAAATTATTAGCTGAAGATGAGACCCGCTAAAAAAATTACACAAATTTTGCAAAAACATAGAAATGTCATGAGAGAAGCAACAAAATGAAAACATAAGAGGTGCAACAAGCAATACATGTCCAGTGTAAAACACAGTAAGATGAGAACATCATAGGCACAAAAGCTTTCACAACGTTTCGTCAAAATAAACATAATGAATGCAGATAAAAATACTTTTCTTACTGAGCGTTGCTATCATAGTAGAACACTCATAAAAAAAGAAAGCTTACTAGTCTAATACCCCTTTCAGACCAACAACCCAGAGGATGTGGTGAGTCTGACCCTGCTTTTGTCAATTCATTCTATCACCACTAGTGAATCACCCTGTTCACTGAGGGAGGAGCCAATTTTGGGCAGTTTTCTACACAACCAAGAAATGTTACATAGTTTCACTTACTGTACAACACACTGACAAGTTCCGCTCCCTTACAATTTATTTAACAGCCAAGTTTCTAACTTAATTGTTGCATGTGTTTGCAAATAGCTCTTCTCAAACTTGGCTCCTCTTTGCTCAGCGAGAGAGCATTACAATGTGTTTGAGAGAAAAAGCTGCAATATGAAGAAAAATGCTGTGAAACAGACAAATACGCAATCATTTTCTGGTGTTTCCTACTTTAAACTCACATAAACTCACACCGTCACAAAACTCTGTGGGGATGTTTTCAAGGGAAATATCACCCAAGCACATCACTTTTTTCTACTCTGCTGTGACTTTGACTGAAGTCATTTTTAGTATCCCTCCACCCCCACGCGCTGTGCCATCTTCTTAACAACGGAGCAGATCCATCAGTGCGAACGGGGACAGACGTGATGAGAGCGCTTGGTCTGTACATTGTTTTTAGGAAAATAATACTTTATCATTAACTTAAACAATCGCAGGCCACAGCCACAAAGAACAGGAAAAAGTTATGGGATTAAATAAAATTGGAAAATCATGGCATTAAAGAGAGAATACAATTTAATGTTAATATAATAAAAGTTTAATTGATTATTCATCTGCAATTACATATAAAGACATAGGCATGGGATTTCTATTTGTATTTAATATCGTGGCATGGGGCATATGTTGGGTGAAATAAATGTGTAAAATATTATTAAATAGTTGCTTGCAACCTTCTTTTATGTGTCCAGGAAATCCAAAGGCCTTGACTTCACAGTGCCGACTCGTCATACGAAGATACCTCAAAAAGATCAACAGGATCCACTGCATCGACCAGTTGGACATGCCGACTACTCTGTTAAACTTTTTGCAGCATCAGCCTGTCCCCGTCCCCGTGCTGTAGCCGAGTAGACCACAGGAAGAATGTGTAGAAATCTATGACTACTGTTTTTATCTTTTATTTGTGTGCTGTTCTGTTAGGAGTACATCTTTAATTAAATGTGTAAAATATAAAGTGTTGATGTACTGACCCTGGAGCCACTGTCGACCCCCGACCGAAAACCACACGAACAATACAAGCAATACAATACAATTACTAGTGTTGTTCTTTCTACTGATTATTTCATCCACTTGTGCTGATCTAGTGCTTATTATGAAGAATGAAGAGCAGTTCTTTATCTCTTGTGGAAACTGTCCTAAATAACTGTAACCTCGTGATCACACACAGGAGTTTCTTCTCCAGCTCCGTTTCTATAAAGACAGATTTAGGATATCAGCACACAGCTCTCAGCTTTTTAGGTTTAACTCATCAATTTCCTAATTTGTCCCCCATACATAATCGTATACCTAATTTGCACTTCAGTCGATGTCATGTCTTTGCACATCTATACAGATTACTATTATCACTTCATTTTTCATGCATACAGTATATTCCACTTATACACATTTGTGTATTCCTTATTATTCTGTAAGATTAAGCTTCCATCACTGAACATCTGAATCTGAATCCAAACATAATAACCTCAGTCTATGTCCCATTATCCTAAAAGAATCATTTTAATGAAAAAGCACTGAAAAATAAGATTAAAGGTTTTAAAGGATAAAATGCAGAGAAATGATACACCCAAACTTAGTGTGCCACAGTGTGAAATGTATAGAAACATAATGACATGATTTGCAAAATAGAGAAACATTTAATAGAAAACAGCACAAAACAACATACCATATGGTGAAACAGAAATTTCACATACGTTTTGAAAATGACATGCCCATTTTGAATTTTCGGCCAACAATATGTTTCTGAAAAGTTTAGTCAGTAGCAGGAAAAGACTGGAAAACTGCAACAATTTGACTTAGCGTAAAATTGCCAGGTATTTTGGGATTCTCTATCCAACAGTTCAAGTAGAAATCATCTAATTTTAATTTTTTTCACCTATGGTGCCTCGCTGAAATGCCACATCAAGCAAGAATGGGACATCATTCCACTTTCAAAATGACACCAAAATTCACTTGGTGTGGTCTGTTCCTACAGATGCGCATTGCATTCATAGAACAAAAAAAAATACGACCCGCTATCTCATAATTATGACTTACAGATTTTGTAATATTAGATACAGTACGTCTGGTGTGTTCACTGACTCTAGGTTTAGTAACTAACCACTATTTTGCAGTATTTAGAAAGTATGGAATTATCCACGTTTCTGTTGTATGATGTTTCTGATATATTTCATGTGCATTAACCCAGGACACGCAGAGTTTGTCACCACATGCATCAGAGGACCGGAGTCATCTCAGTCATCTTCCTGTACACTGCATCTGTACTGGGAGACCATTCCAGTTTGTTGTACAGTACCAGCCCCGGTACTCGTAGGTCTCCACCCCATCAGTACAGACTGTCTGGCCTGGTGTTTTTCATCTCCTGAAGTCCACCACCAGCAAGAGGAGCCAGTTCTTCTTGCTCCAGTCAGTGAAGGCCTGCACTAGGTTTTTATTCTAAACTTTACTCCCACAACTCAAAACATGTACTAGGTTAATTGTATGCCATAGTTGTGATCGTCTGTATAGTCATGAGGTTTCAGCCTCAACAATTGTGAAGCACCTAGAGATAATCAGTGATTATGATTGGCGCTATACAAATAAAATTGAATTAGAATTATAATTTACTGGTAGCCAATAAAGAGAAGCCACTACTGGAGAAATATGATCTCTCAGTCTTACTCCAGTTGACTTGTGCTGAAACATTTTGGATCAGTTGGATATTTTTTGTATTTATTGTATTCAGTTTTATTTTTGTTCAGTAAGAGAAAGTTAGAGGCCACCGAGGCCTTTATGTCTTTGAGACAAGCATGGAGTTTTGTTGAATTAGTTTTAATTTGTCATGGAGAGGTAAAGTTGTGTATCATCAGTATAATGATAATTAAAATGTACTTCTACAACACTACAGTTGGCCACAGCAAGAGAGGGGTTGAAATAAGAATAATGATTAATTGAATTTAAAAAGTAAATTAATAAAATGGATAAACTAAGGAAAAAAATGAGCAAAAAGTGACCAAATGAGTAAAAAATTATTTTTAAAAAAGCATAGGAAAACAGAGCAAAATATTCAAGTAAATTCTAAAATTGACATCATAAGCGCAAATGAACAACAAAACAAAGTATGCAAAAATGATCATAATCATGTAAATTAGCAAACGTGAACAAAATAATAAAAACTGAACAAAAAACAAAATAAGCAACCAAAGAAGTAAGTGATAAAATTAAGGAGTGGAAAAAAATAAAAACAAGTTAAAAAATGATCAACGTAATCACCAAAACTGAACAAAAATCAAGCAAATGTAAAACAAAGTGATGAAAATAATCAAGGCAACAAACAAATATGAACAAAATACCTATTTGAATAAAATATATAAGGCTGGAATAGCTTTATATACAAACACCTTATAAAGTTACTCAGTACTTGAGTAGTTTTTTTAAGGCATACTCTTTTACTCAAGTTTAGGTCAACTTAGGTTTAGCAGTACTTCTACTTGAATTCTAAAGTAACAGCACTTTTACTTGAGTACTATTTCTGTGTTCTCTGCTCACCATTGGTTTACAATCACATTACTTATTTATCACTCAGCTCTAAATGAACATCATCTTATTATAAAACAAGCACAACATAAATCCAACTGTGTCACACACACAAGAGAAAACAGGAAACAGAACAATGTTGTTTATTTATATAAATACATGTCATTTGAATGAGTCTCATTCAAAAATGAAGTGCAACATGTGAGTCTCCTGACTGGCCACTAGATGTCACAACAGTATCCGGTCGAGAAGTGCAGAACAAGTAGACTTGTTGGATTTTATGATGCCTGAAAATGTAAGACTCTGGGTATTAGTTATCAAGGAAGCCTGGAAACGGCACAGTGCCTTCATGTGCAGTCACAGAATAAACTCAGAAATCAATCTTCAAGTACTGCCATTGTGAGGAAATGCAGAAACATTTGATTACCTTCTATCACTACAAAAATTTATATTAAATGACACGGTTGAGCAAGAGGAACTGAAAAGCCACATAATATTATCTTCGGAAAACAATGAGAAGCTCTGAAATCACCAAAATGTTCATTAAATATCAACATTCATTCCAAAACTGTATAAAAGCAGCACTTACAAAATGACTGCTGGCATGGAAATGAAAAAAGAGAACCTCTCATGTACAATTACACAAAATAGTTACTGATCAATTTCAAGTAGCAATGAACCATCGACCAACCAGTGTTTTTCAAACTGATATGAGGTCAGGTTTTCCTGAAAAAGCCGTGGTCACCGAGTGTTGTGATGACACGACGACAGCTGTCAATTCTCAGCCCAGCCCGACGTCGAGTGACATCATCACTACGAAGCCCAAGATGCACGTCCAGGACGCCAGCTTTCCGTTTCCACTAGTGACGAAAAATAAGACAAATTTAAAAAAAGCTTCACATTTCATCCTGGATTTTGAAAAATTCTTCCATCATAACTAATCAGCCCTCAATTCATTCCTTCCTCTTTAAGTTTTGAGCTACAAAGTCTTTCATTAACTGACAAAATACAAAGTTTGAAGCAAATAACAACAATAACTACTGTATTTTCCGGACGACACGTCGCTCCTGAGTATAAGTCGCACAAGCCAAAAAATGCATAATAAAGAAGAAAAAAACGTATATAAGTCGCACTGGACTATAAGTCGCATTTTTTGGGGGAAATTTATTTTACAAAATCCGACACCAAGAACAGACAGGATGGTTTCGTTTGTCACTCAAGTCCATGCCTTGTCGATCCGTCCGATGACTTGCTGGCTCATCCTCCCGGTGGCTGTGAAGCTGTGCTCTCAGTGTGAAAATAACTAACACATAAAATGTTTTAATGTATAAGTCGCATCTGAGCATACGTCGCACCCCTAGCCAGACGATAAAAAAAATACAGTCCGGAAAATACAGTATATAAGTAAGTCATAAGAATGAAGAAAATTACTTGAAGGAAAAAAAGCCAGGGTCCACATACACAGAGATTATTAATATATTAGTGCATGATTTAAATGAGGAATTCAATTAGAAGAAGAAATATAAAGGAAATATGCAGGTGCAGAGAAATCCTGTTTCTCATTAAAGAATTCTGCATTTTTACATCATTCACTGAGGACTCAAGACATTCTACTGATTTCATCTTTTTCCTATGGGCTAGTCAAATGAAATTCCATAAAAAAGTGATCAATAAAGTTCGATCAATTCAATTCCCTACTGTATATACTGTATAAAATTCCCCAAGTGTACATGGGTACATTTTCTGTAAATCAGAAGTTTTGCATGATGCACTTTAAACCATTTGTATCTGCAGCATGGGCTTTGATTGGCAGGTTGTTTAGGTGGACATTTGGAGCTTCTGTTTAATAGATAAAACATTTTTCTTTGATAGTCAGCTTAAATGCATCTATTTATGTTTTAGCAGTTACACTAATTAAAAGAATTAGGCCCAGACCCCTCTAGTTCAGGTTATGGGACTTAATTTCAGAAAAAATATGAATTGCAGTCACTGGCATGGTACATGGAATTTCCATTACATATACGTATGTTTGCCAATTTAAAAAATATATATTTTAATACATTTTAAAAGTCTGGACTGTACTTACCATGGTATACTGTATATATGTGACCAAACCAACATGGCCACTACCTCAGAAAATGTGTTTGTTCTCCAAGAATAAAATATTGAAAGAAGTAAAAATCAGTCTAAGTATGTTCACAGTGAGCTACAGAGACTCTTCAGTATCTCTGAGCAGAGAGAAAAAGTTATGATGAGGTCACATATACTTCCTGTTTGTAGTCTTTACAAAGACATATACAGTATCTCTATTCTTATGGTAAACTGACTTTCTAGACTTGCAAAGTTGTCTTTTAAATTGACAAAAGTTGTATATATGCCAATTATGGCATAATTCAACCAGGATCAGAAATTATCTTCCTCACATCATTGACTGTGATGCGATTTTCTTTGAGAAATATGTAGGTCATAACTGGAAGGGGTTGGACTTAAACCGAGACGTCAACATCCAGAAGGACAATGTCACGGCTTCATAACAGTACTCCACACACCACTGGGTGACATCACAGCTCTACAATCTGTGGCACACACACACACACATGGAGTGCTCATCTTTTCCTCCTCACCTGACTTGAGCCTCAGGTATGATGTCATCCACTACCACGTAGACCATGGCCCCAGCAGCGAACGCCAGCGCATACGGCAACAGAGGTTCTGCCAAAACCACTGCAACAGCCCCCAGGAGACCAGCAATGGGCTCCACCATGCCACTCAGCTGACCATACCTGAGGAAACGGAGCAGGTACAGAACAGCCATCTCAACACACCTGTGTTAGACTTATAGTACTGTGCAAAAGCATCTGCAATACAATGCCCAGACCGATTTAAATGTAAAGTACATCCATTTTGAAGACAACAAACCCATAGTGGCCTAAGACTGTCACGTAGTACTGTACATGTTGTTTTTCACTTCACACAGACCCCGTTCCTCATACCAGAATGCTGTCCATGTGGAGACCCCAGAGCCTCGCAGCGGCAGACTCACAGCCAAGCCTTCTGGGAAATTCTGTATGCCGATACCAATGGCCAAATTTCTGAAGAGTAAGAAACACAATAGAGTTACAGATACTGCAGCACCTTTTCATAATCACACTGTACTACATGTACAGTAAGTAAATTCTTCTGGTTGCACTACCATACTATATCCACTAGATGTGAGTAGCACACAACACAGCGTCAGATACTTGATTATCTTCATCTTCATGTTGAATTTTGGACCATATAAACACAAGGACAATATTCTCTGGTATGTTTAATCAGTTATTACCGGGCACTTTCAAAAGTAGCAGATGACGTCTTTCCAATGGCTCCAAATCCAACCCCGACAGCCAGGCCCTCTGCAACACAAACACAAGCAGTTTGTCTCTGCACGGACATGGCATCATTTGTTGCCAAGAAATTGTTGATGGAGAAGAACTGAACAAAGAGATCCAGCGCGACCGTCCCCACACTTACTCTCAGGAGCTATAAAATAACTCTGGTTATTATTTGATTTATTTTGTTGACCATTTCTTGACAATTTTGTTTAATTTGTGATAATTTTCTTGCATATTTTGATTATTTTTGATCATTTCTTTTAGTTTGTTTTTTTAAAAATCATTTTTAATATTCATTTTGATCTTAATTTCTTGATTATTTTGTTTTTGGAGTATTTTCTTCTTCTATTATTCTCATTTATTTAATTTCCATGATTATTTTGTTAACATTCAATTATTTCATGAATTATTTGTTCTGCTTTGTTGAAATTTGGTCATAAATATGGTCATTTCTGTTTATTTTCTATTTTTGTTGAATTTGAGTTTATTTTGTGGATTATTGATTATTATTTTGGTCATTTTGTGGATTTAAGCTGAACTTTTATTCTTGTTATCGTAAATATATCAAAGGCGATGAAATGTAGAGTAATTTGCCAGGTTTATCCAATAGGGCTTGTGTTGAAAAAGTCTTGGTGCCACTGAGACAAAGTACAGTATGTGGAGGATTAAAACAGACCTGCTTTATGTGTGGAAAGAGCTTAAATCTGCATCTGATTTCCATAAAAGCACAGGCTGTGGAGACCTCAGACTCGATTAAGGAGATTTGCACAGTCATGAGCATTGCATGGAGTCGGTCTCTGTCTGCTGTGTGCACCAAGTGTGCAGCATCCCCTCTGATCTGAGGGCATTTTTCATGCCTGTCACGCATGCTTAAAGTCCACACCAGTCAAAATGAACCTGAAAAAGTCAGCATGTGTGATGGTATCAGGGAACGGATGAGTGTGGTTGATGAGCTGTACTGTACGCTCAGTATGTGCAGTCAGATCTACAGGCTGTTTTGTATTTATGCCCACTACCATCAACCCTGACGTAAAGTCACGTTCTGTCAGTTAAGGCCGGATCCTTCTACTGTGAACATTTCATTCATCTCTATAGTTAAACATGTTAAACAAGAAGAAAACGAATCATGAGTGGTCAGACCTTTGAAAACACAAAAGGCATAAGTTAACCGGATCCTAATAAAGGTCCATTCTGTGACGATTAGAAGGATTTCAGAGGATCTCATTTCACAAATAATTCCTTTTCTGTTAGTGTATAATCAAGGGTTTTGAATTCATTTTAACATATTGAGCATTCAACGCTTTGTCATAATTTTCTGTGTTATTGCTGAAATGTTAATGCTTCAATTTGTGCGTTTTTGCATAGCTTTGTGAGCAAAATGAGAAAAACTGATCAAAATGGTGGGTTGTAAAATTTGTGCTGCCATCTATTATTGACACATCGTAGAATACTTAAAGTCAAAATCTGTTGAAACACAAACTGGTTCACTAGATGGAACCAAAGCAGCCTGGTTCAAGAGCCACAGTTCATTAGTGAAAAGGAGCATGTTATGGTCAAACTGTACCGACTGTCAATGAAAAGTCTCAAGTCATGAATTATGGAATATTTTTAATCTGATTTTTATCATAACACGCTCTACAACTTATGTGAAAAAAGACTATCAAAACATGCTAATAATTTCTCACTGCTAATTTTAACCAAACAAAACAGCTAATGCAAAAGGAAAATAACAAGAGTAAGTAATGGGCATGACCCCCACTTGCTTTAATGCAGGTGGTAATCTGAAACATGCTTCGCACCAGACGACTAATCCTGTATAGAGGAAGGCGGTAGCATTCCTACCGGCATGCCTACACAAGCTGTGGCCTGTTCCGTGGACGAGGATCCCTGTTATTGATCAGTCTGCCGAGAATGTCCCACAGATGCTCAAAGGGGTTGGGATCTGGGGAATATGACGGCCATAATAAGAAACCCCTTGTTCCTGCAGATACACCGTTGTAACGCGTGCAGCTTGTGGCTGAGCATTGTCCTGCTGGAAGACTGCCACATCGTGGTGTTGCTGTAGAAATGGAATGACGTGGGGCTCCGATATCTCACTGATGTAACACTGGGCTAAGATGACTCCATTAATCATGACGAGGGGTGTTCTGTGATTGCAGGAAATGCCCACCCACACTGGAGCCCCCGGCGAATGCAGCATGCAGCCTACCACGTTCCAACCCTTCTGCATGGTTGACACAAAACTGGCTCTCGGCAGAGAACAGCAAGGTTGAGTCAATGCTGGAACATTATTGAGTCAACCTTTGGTATTTGGCCCATTGAGAACGACTGTGGTTCCGCTGCTGTGTCAAGAGATTAGCATGGAAAAGTCCAAGCATGGAAAAGTCCGATAACGTTGCACAGTTGGGCTGTTGATGCAGGGGTTAAGCCTTCCAGGTGTCTCATGTGCTGTGTGCCTGACAGGGTGAAACTGGTCCCTCAGGTGTTAGAGCCTGCACCACACCAAGGGCCCTCACACCTTCATCTCTTCAAAGTTGCAGTATTGTGGCTTGCACAAAAATGAAAATGGTGGCCTTTTTCATGGATTTTTATACGGTTTGTAAGCTACTCCCACATCTGGCACTTGGTCTAGTTCTTGCAAACTCAGTACCTTTGTGCAGTGAAGTATGTCAACAGCAAAATATACCAACTAAGGAAGCAGTCATTCACTCTGGCATCCAACAAAATAAATATAATTCCCCCACCATACAATTGTGAAAAAAGAACACCCACTCTGCTCTAAAGTATTCATTGCATGTCAATTTTTGACGCTGTCGGAAATTTGGTCCCAGAGCATCTGTGCTTGCAAAACTGAAACGATGGATGAATGATGACTGAAACGCTCACTTTTAAAATTCCTTCACTTAATAATGTTCAACCTTTTTTTTGCCATGGTCAAAGGTTCTGGTATGTGGTATCATTTTTGTTGTGAGACAGAACTCAATGTCACAGAGGTGGCTTTAACCAAAAACAGGAACATGCAAAACAAACACTGGCTCTGAATGGTTTTAAACACCACTAGATGTCACTAATTAACACACTGCACCTTTACAGAAAAATCAGTGATTGTGTATATGTTGCCGCTATTGTGCATAAACCTATGTAAACACGGACAATGACTTACTACAAACCCTAATTCCAATGAAGTTGGGATACTGTGTAAAACGTAAATAAAAACAGAATACAGTACAACGATATGCACATCCTTTTCAATCCATATTCAACTCAATATGCTACAAGCACAAAATATTTAATGCTCAATGTGATAAACTTTGTTTTTTGATAATATTCACTCATTTTGAATTTGATGCCTCCAACACATTCCAGAAGAGCCGGGACAGGGGCAACAAAAGAATGAGAAAGTTGAGGAACGCTTAAAACACACCAGTTTGGAACATTCTACAGGTGAACATGTTGATTGGAAAGAGGGGAGTAACATGATTGGGTAAAAAAGGAGTGTCCCCAAAACGCTACGTTGTTCACAGGCAAGGATGGGGTGAGGTTCACCACTTTTGTGAACAACTGTGAGTAAATAGTCCAACAGTTTAAGAACAACTTTTCTCAACATACAATTGCAAGGAATTTAGGGATTTCATCAACTACAGTCCATAATATCATCAAAAGATTCAGAGAATCTGGAGAACTTTATGCAATAAGCAGCAACATTGAATGTCTATGACCTTCGACCCCTCAGGTGGCACTGCATGAAAAACATCAATCTGTAACGGATATTACCACATGGGCTCAGGAACACTTCAGAAAACCATTTTCAGTTAATACAGTTTGTAGCTACATCTGCAAGTGTAAATTAAAAATCTAAAAATCATGAGTGGAGAAGCGTGCTGTGGTCTGATGAGTCCACATTTCAAATTGTTTGGAAATTACGGGCGTTGTGTCCTCTGGGCTAAAGAAGAAAAAGACCATCCAGATTGATATCAGTGATAAAAAAACAGCATTATTTATTTATTTGCAATATTTGCAAAAATATATAGTTTATCAGTTTTAACATTAAACAGCTTGTCTTCGTACTATATTCAATTGAATATAAATTGATAAGGATTTACAAATAATTGTATTCAGTTTTTATTTATGTTTTACACAACATCCCAACTTCACTGGAGTTGGAGCTTGTGGTTCAGTGGTGTCATGCAGGTACTGTATCCAAGTCTCTGCAACAATATTTACACTAACCTTCTCTAAATTTACTATTTGTGGCCACATTACACCAGTGAGACTTTTGGAAACACTGATGAAGTTGTTTTCATTTGGTAGCTCTGAGTTGTGTTAAGTCTGGCTCCTGTCAGTCTCTATCTTGCTGCAAGAAAACAAGACATCCACCCTGTCGACCAGCTCGTAATTCAACATGGATACTGAATTACCAGTGATTCTGTTTTTATTTATTCTGCAGCAGCTGTTTTGCAGTTAAAGTATGTTTTTTTATCACGATCCTGCTGACTACATTCACAGCAATCTGGCTGTTATTCAAGCTACGCACATCAAATGATTCCAGTGTCCACGTGTGTTATTTGCCCTGCTGGCCCCCGTCCTCCTCTGGGTGATGTGATGCACATTTCAGATGGGTCAGAATGTTGGGGATATTTCTGAAAATTTGCAGTTAGGATTAAAATAACTTTTATTTCTTTTAAAAACATATTATTTTGGCTGCATCCTGAGTTGTTGCCCTGTGTGACATGTTTCTGCATCTCCAGGTAAAAAAGTTTAACAATGGTAAACTTACAGAGTAATTATCAGTCTAGGTGACTCCTTGCTGTTGAGGAAGAAGTTATTTGCACTATTATTTCATTATGTCATATTTGTACAAATTTCTCCCTGAAAAGACACTGTGTGCACACAGAGCCATTATTAACAGCCACATCATCCTCCGACCACCTTGTAGTGTAGTTGTTTGGATAAAAACACCTAATTTTGGATGTGCATGGTGTTTAGAGTACTCTGGCCATTAGTCTTAAATATCCTCAATTTCCTTTAAAATTGGGGCATGAGAAAAAAAAAAAACTGAAGAATTTCCATCTTTGCTGCCCTAAAAAGGCAAAATACAGTAATGACATAAAGAGCAAAATTGGTTGAAAGTTTTCAAGTTATTCACTTTCTTGATAATATTTTGGCCATTTTCTTGACAAGTTTTGCCTTGCTGCTCATTTTTGTAAATTTTCTAATTGTATTATGCATTTTCATGATTATCTTCTTAATTTTCTTCATTTCCTTATTTTATGCTCGACTGCTTTGCTCATATTTTTATGTATTTAGATTTTGGTACTTTTGCTTGTGATTTTCTTCATTTTGCTCTTTTCGTTCATCATTTTGTTCACTCTATGTTTATATTTGGGGAATTTCTTCATTTTTGTTTGTGTCCTAGTGATCATTTTGCTAAGATTATTATGTTCATTTTTTGTTTATTGTGCTTCCTGTTTTCTTGATTTGTCTTCATTTTCTTGAGTCTTTTGTTCATTCTCTTAGTTTCCTTCTTATTCTGTCCATTTTCAGTCACAACACTGGGGAACCAAAGACAGTAACTTATTGGATTACTGCACTTTGCTTTGCTCTTCACTTGGATTTCAGTGTCTCATTTTCTCTGAAATGAAACAGAACTGACTCAAGACACTTTTTCAGAAAATAAATTGCAATATCCAGTTCTACTCTTAAGTTATTTTGGCCAGTTGTGGAGTTATTGCACTTTGCCTTTGTAGGGCAGGAGAGTGAAATGAAACTCACTGTTGTTCTTCTGTGCATGAACCACATATCTTTTGGAAACTTTAATCTCTTTGTGAACTTTTACTGTCTTTCTCTCTCTTTTAGTGATTGCAATATTAATAGAATGCTCTGATGTTTAGAAAAAAGAAAAACAGAAAAAAATTCCAGTATAAACGTTTCACTCTGGCTTCCTGTCCCAATCCTCTGGATAGGTTTGAAATGCCACAGGGCCACTTCAAATCTTACGTGCAGTGGAAAAGCTCCAGCTGCATTTGAATAAAACATGAGTGACTCAGGGTGTTTGGTATAGATAGTACAAGGCCGGGGGCCCAATGACTTTGAAAACTCTTGACTGTTCCAAAGAGACAAGACAATAGGTATGGGTGATTTGCTTCTAGTCTTAATGTCATTAAATACTAAGTGATTACAAATGAGAAAGTGTTGTCTGACATTTACTTCAGTACAAGAGTCAAGTTCTGTGGCTCCTTGAGAGACCATGTGGAAGTATGTGTACCGTACATGCTCTAAGCCCTAGTGCCCATAGACTTACACTGACCTTCTTGCTAAAAAGTTAATCATTTGGTCTTATTTCTTTTACTTACAAGTGTTCAAGGAGGTATTTGTGTGTCAGACTTTGACTGACAGGTGTGTATGACGGCTGCTCTGTCTACTGACTCAGACTTTCTAAGCTTTTGTTTATTGAAAAAAGTATTGTTTTTTACAGTTCAACTATGGAATAAGTTACACTAACAGGAAAATTACCTGACTTTGTTATGTACATGTTTGATGTCAGAAAGGTAGTGTATGGCATCTCCTTAACCATGACACGTCACAGATGCCTCTGTCTCATCAAGTTTCCATAATTCTTCCTCTTTTGTTCAAATATGGTCACGTCTGACTGCAAAACCCAACATGTTGATGCCTAATATGCAAACAACTGGCATCAAAATGACAGTGAAGCGGGTGACATCATGGTTGGAAACAAGTATTTAAACTCACCTAAGGTGTTTTTGTTATTATAGTTAAAGCACACAGATGAAGTGATAATTCTGTGATTTAACTCTGTGATCAATCATTGGCATCTTAACCCAAAATTCACATGAAATCCCTAAACATGTCTGGTAATAGAAACCTAATTCTGAAAAGCTTCAGCCACATGGCAAATGTGAATTAAAAAAGAATGCAATTGAATGGAATGTACTCTGTTTAATTGTAGACAGTATGAACATAAGACATTATATGTTTTATCTTCACAGCTTCTTTTTACTTGAAAATATACAGTATTGCTGTTTCTCAATTTTGTTAAGATGTTAAAAACAAGAAAATCAAAGGGGAAAAAGATCTTCCACAGTGATCCTGAGTCTCTGCAGAGCTTTGAATTTGCATTTTTCCACCTGGCAGAACTTTTCTGAATCAGGACTGAGAGGATGTGGACAGTGAGACAAAATTATTCTAGTCTCATCCTTGAAAAAGACATGGCAGACATTTTAAATGGAAAACTATTTGAGATGGAAAACAGAATACTCTACTTCTCCTGTTAGACGTAGGCAATGTTGCCTATAGGATCACTCTCTAACATTACGCAGCCTTGCTGATTTGCTTCAAACCACTTTATGGCAACATGTGGATTGCATTTTCCTTGTATTTATCTTTCACAATAGTTCAAAAATTCACTTCAAATTTCCATGACATGTAGAAACACTGTTATTGATGCTCTCACTTGACAGACCAGTACATGAGGTAATTCATTAGCAAGATATACAGCTGAAAAAGATGCATCCCCTGCTATTTTGGCTTGAAACACAGTAAGATAAATAGCTCTCCAACAAATGCTTGCTTGTATCACTTACTACACAGCTGGAAATGTGACTTTTGGGAGGGGGGTTTGGGAGTAAGTCCACTGTGCTGGAAGTTTTTGTTCCAAAACAGAGTCAAGGCAGCACTGATCTCCCACACACCTGCCAGATTTTACTCCTGAGACTCCTGAGTTTTGGCAAGCATGCTGATATTTCAGGGCCATTAAATGAAGCTCTGATGTGCCTTGCTGGATTCAGTTTTTGACCAAACTGACAGTAGAGACCAGCAGTCAAGGGGAAAAGGTTGCTTTTGTGACTGAACCTGCAACCCCTTCAGGGTGCTGTCTGAGGAAGCCTGTATAAATTTTATAGTGTGGTAGTTTTCTGTCACTCTGCAAGCAGGGGTGGAGGTGTAGACGAAAGAAAGTCATCTCTGAAGTATTTCTGAACAACGCTATAAACACACAGCAGACACATCAGTTTGTTGCAGCAGTAAAAACACAGGTGATCTTTATGATATCACTGATTGATCTGTTAGATTTTAGGGTCTGAGAAAGTTATGTCAAAGAGCCAGAATGCATAAACTAGAATGTAGAACTCATGTTCAACCCTGGGTCCAAAATAGTTGAGCCACCTTGTAAATATCAACACGAGGGGATGATGTAGAAAACATGGAAACCCTATGTTTAATTAAATATAGCACAAGCAACATATTAGAAGCTGCTACTGAGAACTTTTGTTTTAAAAAAATGATATGCCCGTTTTGAATTGGATGCCACCAACACATCACAAAAAAGGCGAACCACGGTCATGTTTAACACTGTTGCTTCAAAGGTAATTATGGAAACTAATGCCGCTTTTCCACTAGTACCTACTCGGCTTGACTCGGCTCGACTCAGCTCGGTTCTACTCGGCTCAGTTGCTTTTCCATTACAAGTGGGTACTATCTGTGTAGGCGGAGTCA
>JAQQAE010005340.1:0-17733 GCA_029823295.1 Pseudamia nigra | reverse complement strand
GCCTGTGAGTGAGAGAGAGACAGAGAGAGAGAGAGAGAGAGAGAGAGAGAGAGAGAGAGAGAGAGTGAGAGAGATAGAGAGAGAGAGAGAGAGAGAGAGTGAGGGCTATGGATTTTAATCCGTCAGTCGATAAAGGTCAGTGCTCGAAAGGGCTTTATTCCTCAGCTCCACATCAAAGTGTAAATCCGCTGATTGCAGGCCCTGAATAGGGAGACAACAAGGCTCCATTTGTGGTCTGTTTCTATGGCTCAGTATGTGTAAGACCCCGCGTGCGCGGAACCATAATACAGGGGGTTTCTATCAGGGGCCCCCTAGATCAATGGGCCGCATGACCTTTGCATTGTGCTGCTGGCTTGGCCCGTGATGTCATGCCATCTATCCACTGCTCCACTTAAAGGGGCAAAAGAAAAGCAAGGCAAAGTCCCACACCTTCCTCCCACTGAGCCACTGAAAAGGCAGCATGAAAGGCATCATCTGCAAATGTATCCACCTGAAGCAGGGTTTATTCCACACCTTCGTAGATTAGGATGTTTCTAAATCATATGGAGGTGTTGGACATTAGTTGCCTGTCGGTTAAATACTGTATGTCACAACAGCAACTATAAATTATTACTTTTTGAATACATGTTTGCTGACGTTAACAATAGTCTTGTTGGCTGATTCAGATGAGCCCTATCACTTCTGGAGTGTTGTTCTGCATTGATCTATGGCTATTGAAATTAAACATGGTGCAGCAGAGACTCTGGGCCAAGAGAAAAGAGAAGCCCTCTCATTGTTCCCAAGTGAAAGGTCCTCTTTATAGTGAGGAGAGACGATGGCAGCTGGTAGGTTCTTCCCTCTATAGAAGATACAGCACTTTCACAGAGTTGTGGAGTGCATTTGAATGGAAATCTAAAGAGGTAGGCGTGAACCATTTGTTTTGCTATGTTTGTGTTTGCTGTCAACATGTCTGTCTGTGTTGTGGGGCGGCCCCTTTTTACTGCACAAAGTGGATTCACCCCCTCTCCTACACGACCCCACCGACTCAGCATCTCCCCCTCAAACCCAGACATAATCGCTGGGGAGGCAGTGTTGCCCCAAACAGTGCCTGAGCCATCTTTGTGGGCAGCTCTGTCATGGTGACAGATGTTGTAATTGCCAACTGATGGATCGCTTGTCAAGGACATCATTAGGATTTTGGTGGCCAGACCTATTGGCAGAAGAGAAAAGGTTAAAAGAACGGGAAAAGATGGAGCCAGCTCAAATGGGAATGGATGAGACACCAGGTCACATATATCAGCCTTTTGACCGCAGCCATGGAGATTAATAATGTGATTGGCCACGCATTAGAGGAGACATTATTGGAGATTAAACAGCTCCTATTTCTGCCTCCTTGTGACGGTATGAAACATTTAAATATGAAGTTAAGTAATACACAGTAGAACAAGCATAATATTTTGACTGATTTTACCAACTGGTGACCATATTCCCACAAATTTATATTGCAGGTTTCCGACACATTTTACATTTCAAAAGTCCAAACTTTTTCACGCTATCCTTGATACCAGAGATCAAACTTTATTTTAGAAAGCAGAATAAGGGCAATACATTTTCACATGCTCTCTTTTCATAGTCCATACATATCCATACATGGAAAAATCAAATTCAGTACTTCGTAATGATTAGGAACCCTGTTGAAACCTCAAACCTACAAAGCACTTGTTGTCTCCTTCGTAAATGATAGTTTGCTCCTGTCTCCACTGTGGGCCCCTCTCACAGAGCAGGATGAGGCTTCTGAGGGGCCCAGTCCAACACAGGGTGCTATTCTCTGGTGGCACATTCAAGGTCATTTAAACAAGTGATCCCTACTTCTCCAAAGTGTCACTCTACCCCAAAGTGAATTGTCAGTTTGTTTATACTAGCCATTTGATTGTGTAAGGCACCCCCTCAATGCACACATACACACACACACACAGACACCCACGCACGCACCAAAAGCTCCCCAGAGGTCAATTAGACAGACAAGGGGCTTTCAGACAAAGGGTGCTAGTGGCCCAGAGCAGCCAAGGGAACCACATAATTAACAGTTATAAAGTACTTTACTCTGTTAATTTAATTAGTTAATCCTTTTATCAGTAATGCTTTGTTGAAGGGAGTCATTACAGGGCTCCTCTTCCAGTGTCACACATGGACCAGAGCTCCTCTTCCAGTGTTCGAGTTGAATGGCTGGTAATGGAGCTTCAAAAGTGATCTGATCTGCAACGGCCACAAAGACATTCGCTGAACTGTGTCAATTACACACTACATCCACAGACCTGCACAATAATGACATCAAGACAGGGTTGTTATATGTTAATTTTACTACTTAACCTGGACTTTTGGTAACGTGTTGGAAGCTTTGGCGTTTGAGACAATTTCACTGTGTTTGATCGAACAAGCTTTCGACAAAAAAGAAAACATGTACAGATCAAATAAACGTGAAATGACAGCTTTCCTTTTTTGATTAAATTGCACTTTTGAAGTGAAGGGATCAGTTTCATGTGCTGCCAACACTCTTCTCTTTGTCCTTTTCTGCACATCACCCCCTCTGCCTCGAACCTGTATCTATCTCCGCACTCCAGAAATTATTCAAATGACCTGAGCTCGCCTTTGCACATTTATTTTACAGCGCCACTTGAAGCATTAGCAGTAATGACCGTGTAATCCAAGGTGATGTAGCTGTACAGAATGTCACCTCTTTTCAGGTGAAGCAGCTTTGAACATCCAATCTTAAAAAAAAAAAAAAAAATTTAATAACCAGCTCTGCCACCCCTGCCTGGCTATGAACCCGGTGGCCAAGTTCCAGGGGGGGCGCCACTAGACACCCTCAAGCCTTCGCCCCCGTCGGCCCTACTTACATTGGCATTTAACTTGCTGCTAAGGATGAAAACACTGCAATTCAACTTCAGATCACTCCCACAAATATGCACGGAAAAATATAATCAACAGGCTCTGTGCGCTCCTGCAGTCACCCCCGTTCCATACTAAAATGGTACACAAGGTCCTGCTTATTACTACAAGTCGTACAGTCACCAGCATAAAACCATTAGAGATAAATGGACTGATCTGCACACTGTAACTTTCAGATTCTGTTTACAGAACAGCAGTGAGTAGATGCTATAATGTGTGCAGCAGAATGGACCATAAAACAGCAACTATTTCTGCCATACGGTGCAGTTCCGTCTTATATAGAAAGCCATAATATGCTCATATCTATTAACAGATCTCGCATTTGTCCATTTTCTGTTTGTGCCCATAATTACACCAGAATGTTTCATTGTTCAATAGGTCAGTGCCAAGAAATGAGTTGTAATCAAACAAAAACTCCTCATCTGACCAGATGGCTGATTGTTTACTTGTGTGAGAAAATCATATCTTTGATTGCAATCACCCTCAACGGTTGCAGCTTCATTAGGCAAACTTGGAAATCATGATGATGGAGTCACAGAAACACCTGTTAGTTACAATGTTAATGTTAATCTGGATAGCGGTTGCATCCTTGAAACATATCAGAGTGACGTCTGCACATGCATCATAATAGTCAAGCATTACCTCCCGCATAATTAAATGTACCTGCAGGGGCATCCCCAACATCCATCAGCCCTTTATCCTCTCTTAACAATAATGACAAAAAATGTTATTCAGTTTGCAGCAATGTGGCACTCTAAACACAGCAGACAGATATTGAAATATATATTGTAGATCTGTCATTTATTATTATTTTTTGTATTGATAACAAAAAAAAATGTGCAAATAAAACCGAGGTATTACATTCCAACAAATTTACAACTCAGAACAATGCTCTCCAAATGACCAACATAATATACAGCTCTGGAAAAAATGAAGAGACCACTGCAATGTTTACTTGTATCTCTACGTGTTTGACATACATTCCATTGTTTCACAAGCACAACTCCTTCTACTTAATGAGGTACTGATGAGGGGATTACCTGACCCATATTTTATTTAATGAGGAAAAAAAAAAAAAAAACAGGGTTATTCCACCAAATATTGATTTCTGAACTCTTCCTAAGTTCAAACATTAGTACTGTGTTGTTTAAAATATGAACGTGACCATGTTTTCTTTGTATTATTTGAGTCTGAAAACACTGCATCATTTTATTTTGATTATTTGTCATGTTCTGCAAAAAAATGCTATAGATGACAGTATTTGATTTTGGAATTTGGGAGAAATGTTTTCAGTAATTTAGAGAATGAAACAAAAATGTTAATTTTATTCAAATAGTAGAATCAGAGATTATGATAATTTTGCAGTGGTCTCTTAATTTTTTTCCACAGCTGTACATTATAACCAACTGATAAAATGACCATTATGTGAATTTGCATTTCATTACTATGTAATATAAGGTATAATGCTTACAATTTTCCAAATATTTTGTTATTTTGCTTAATTTTACTCATGCATATGCTGCTAAAAATGTTTTTTAAGACTAGTTAAATCAGGACCAAAATATAACCATTACACTTGTAAGGCACATTGATTTGATATTTGGCATGATAAATATGGATATTGTTTTTTTTAACATAACATAGTGCTCAGCTGATTGAAACTATGGAATATAATTTATATTTGGTGACAACATTTTTACTGCCCGATATAATGTTTTGCAGCACTATAGTCCGCATAACTTCAGGCTATAGGAAGAAGTTTACAAACTCCCCCAACCATGACAAAATGGCTCCCCCATAATTTCTGGCACTCTTTGATGGGGATTTGTGCCCAAATGAAAATGCATGTGAAATGAGCAGCCCTCTGTGGCCCCCACAGTGTGCAAAGATGGCATGCAGCAATAATCTTAAAAAATGTAATTAAACACAGATAAGATTAATACAATCAGGGAGAGATGATTGAAAGATGCTGTTGTTGTGTAGGAGGGTGGTGAGGCCCCTGGGCCCCTGGGCTCCAGAACGAGGCGCCTAGCTGTGGGGAAGGGGGCCCTTCGCACTGGGATTAGCTTAGCCAGGTGGGGGAGCTTCGTGGTTGGAGCATTTAAATTAGCGGTGAGATGACAACCCCCATTAGGAGGGATTAAAGGCCTGCTGGCAGCCAGAAATGCACTGGCACTGGCAGGGGCATCCGTCACAAAAAACCCAAGGCAATGTGGCACAAGTCAGTCACTCGGCAGCCGCTGTCGTTTCCTTTTACACAATCCCATATGACAGTGTAATAAAATTTTCTGGAAATAATACTACCTTTAGATCCAATTTTCATGTTGATATTAGATATACAGGTGTTTATTTGATACAGTATTTGATACTGGAAGAAGCTCAAAAGGGGAACGTTAACATTCATATTCACCTGTCTATAGAACAGCTATAGTTTAACAGGCTAGTTTCTAACAAAGGCAACAAATGAAAATTGCAACATTATTTTTTAGTGTTCTATATTTTAACATTTCTACCATCAGATAACATTACTGTACTTTTTTCTGCCCATTTGGACGCATTGGCCCTCAACTATGCAGCTTTGCTCCAAGTTAATTCAAATGGACAGCACCCAGGTTTAGGGGAGAGACTGCACAGAAGCCTGACCCACACGGATGTCCCTGCAGAGAATTCGTCTCTTGAAGGATATTGTGCTAACGTCAAAAAGCTGCGTGTGGAATTACTGGCTTGCTGCCATTTGACAACGTCACTTTTTGTTCCTGATGCATTCCCAAGTTCTGATGGCAAAGGAAAACAAAACAAAAATCCAGCAATCCGATTAAAACAATCTCCTTGTGTCCTGATTATCATGCATTTGCATGAGAATAGCCCTCTGTGATTTAACAGTGGTAGGTGAGTCCAGCGCTATGGCCCCACTGAAGGAAGCCCCACAATGCAATGCAGTGCTGCACGCCACGAGCAAGGAATCTTCCCCGCCTGCTGCATCCAGCCTGTTTGGCCTTCGCTGCTCATAAATGTGTCATCTCTCCCACAGCAGCTTACAAACAAGAACTTTTAAAGCCCACCACCTGCTGAAATAAGAACTGGGATCATTATAGGATGAGAGGATTGTATCTCTATGCAAACTAACCGATGACAAGTTTCAGATAGAGTCAGCAACAGCTAAGGGTTGAAACCATGCAAACCAAGCAGTGTAGAGTCCCTCCCTCCAAACTGTGCACTTTAAAAGATTTATGGTTTAGCATTTTATGGTCTTGCTGATTCCTTTACATGATAAACATACAGGCATCAGTGTTATAGCCTTAGCTTATTAGAGAGGTTAGGGCTGCAAAACAAACAATGTCAACACTGCAAGGGTGTCAGTAACAGCTTGAGATGGTGGAGGGGGAAAAAGGAGATGATAAAAAAGGAACTGCAGACAGACAACGTCAGATGTCACTGTTTGGTATTTCTACAAAGCTCCAGAGAGAGGCTAGCCTGGAGCCATTGCCGTATTTGAGACAAATGAAGTAGGGTGTGCAAGCTCCTGTGCCAACCTGGGCCTTCTCGCTTCCCCTACAGTACACTCAGCTCTCCAGCGGCAACAGGAAATCAAACAATTAGCAGGAGGGAAATAAAAGGTCCTTTTTTGCCCTCTGGCACTTGTAAACATGGTAACAGTGTTTGGAAAATGCTGCCGTCATCATGCAAAAGTCTGTTTCCTGCGGTAGCTGGCAGCGCTATCAACCATCACATAGTGGCAAACAAAAAAAATACAAATTCTATTATTAAAATTTCCCATAAAATATGGAAATTGCTATTATTGTATGCAAGATTTATCATATTCCTGCATATATGTGTATGCAAAGTTAGTGCCAACACTAAATTTAGATTTAGACTTACTGCAAATAATTTCTATACTTCATATACATACCTACATATTTAAATAAAATTCAGATTTGCATTAGAAGATACTACAAATGTGAATGCACCTTTTCACTTTTATTTTGTTAGCACATTTCAGCAAAAACAATAAACTCTTAAGGTTGACAACAAACAATTATGTCAACACGCCTGAAATGTATACTCATGTAGATTCAGAGAGGTTTTCATGCAGTAAAAAGCCATGAATTAATTTCATTGTAGCATAGAAAGGAGTTTGTAACTCAGGCTAAATTGTTTACAGTTGTTATCCTCAGCCATCCGGGTATTGAGGCTACATTTAGAGCTACATATGTGGTTTTAAAGTCTAGCACAAGAACATGAATTTGCCCATATCGCTGCAGAGTTCAGTGTTCACTCTAAGTGGAATTCTTAACTATGGGACCCCTTCACAGCGAGGAGTTGGTGTTTACATAAAAGAGCTGGCCAATGTCTGGGACATTGCACTCGGGACTGGGGCATCCCAGTTCTCTGCCTAAGTGGAATGGGGAAAACATGGACATTAATGTAACAGCAAAATACAAGGAACGTGTTCTTTTCCTGAGATGAAAGTTTCCAGGGTGGTTTGTTTGAAGTGAATTTTGAGCTTGAAATATAGGACAACGTGCTCGAACTGAGGCTTTTCATATATATGTGTGTCTTAATTCCACACAAGTGTTTCCTTACTTTCCGGTTTTGCCATTGCAGGTAGATGTTATCACTACATTTATTTCCAAAAATACAGTAACCCATATTTCTGTTTTAACCCTAAATATGTTTGACTTAAAAAAAATATTTTCTTTCAAGATGTTTTACAGAATACAAATTCATTTAAATGAAACTTGTGTTACTGTGGAAATAATAACCTATTGCTTGGTTATCAAACTGCTAAACAATTTAACAGAAATTCACAACAAAAATACTTTTTAGTAGAAACATATAAAAAAAACTGTTTGAATGTGAGTTTTAATTGTTTCGATCATAACCATAATATAAACTTTTTCAGGAATACACATCTCAAATGGCGATCAAGAAACTTTAATATATGTTTCATCAAATTTTCCTCATCGATGTCAGAAGTAGAAAAAGTATGTTTGATGTGGAAGTCAAATTCTAAAATCTAACAGTGTCTATAAAGCATAAATGTGCCCTAAGCCTTATTTTAAATTAAGACTATTGGCCAAATGCATATGAGGGGATTTGAATAATGCATATAACAATGAAGCAGAGGGATATTTGCACCATTTCCTTACAGTATTGAAGTGTTATTATAAAAAGGATTAGAGAGTATATAGTCTGGGCAAAAAAAGTAAAGTAAAAGAGGTACAAAAAAAAGCTTTTAAATGACAGAATTGAAGTATATTGACTGTTCTGTTCCTCACGCAAAAATGACAGCTCGCGTTTCAGAACATAAGGAAAAACTTTCTGACTTTATGATTGGTGAGACAATACTGATCATTCTCATTTACATGCAAGTTGTGAATATTTTGGAAATTGCGGCTAAATGAACAAAATTCTGAGTAAATGTAATAGTATGAAGTGGAAGTGAAATACAAATTAAATGTTAAAATATAAGCTTTTAGAACTATTTTGTAAATTAGTTATTTCAGAGTTAATAGCTACAAGTTTTATATGTTTGCTTCATTTTACACCACTATAATTCATATGCATGCATGCATGTTGGAATTGTTCTTTCCCTCTCCACGTCCTTGTCCATCTGTCTTTTCCGATGAAGCTGTGAGTGCACATACTGCACAGTCCATCGAACCACTGGAGTCCAGTGTTGGCCTGACCTGTCCACATTTTCCCCAGCCTGTCTCTGTACTCCCAACATCCCTCTAAGTAGTGCTTTACACTCAGACACCCTCTGGGGCTACAGGGGCCACTTGGATAGAGATGGATGCGCTGGTGCTCTACTGCCCTCCAATGGCAGCTGCCATACACTCAGCAGTGCTGCACTCTACTCCAGTCTGCTGCCATTGCTGGGCAGTTAGCACTGAGCATTGAAAGGATGGCCTAGAGACTGACCAAAGCGAGGCCAAAGGAGAAAGGCCTCCACACAGGAAAAGTAGTTCAAACAGATGATGCCATGCAGGAGAGGCATGTAGTGGAAATCTGTGAACAGGTGTAGAGAACTATGCTCGCATGATGGATGCACTGCCGCCTCCTGCATTCACAACTGATGATGTTATTGTGCAAAAAAAGCAATATTGTACTGTATGCTGTAGTCATTTTCAACCTGGTACTCTTTTTGTACTCTTATTGAAAAAAGTTTAGAAGCAGATGAATATACTGTATGTGCATGCAAATACACAAAGACATGCACACACACTCACACAGCCACATATAGTTCATAGAGATAAATGTAGACAGTGTGTTGAGGCCCAGATGGCTCAGTCACAATGGCGGTGCAGGGCAGCCTTTGATGGGTGTGAGTGATTGATTTCAGGCTTGACTGACTCTGATAGAGTCACCTCAGGAGGCGCCTGGCAACCACAGGCCCACGCCAGAGCCTTTCGGCAAGAAACAAGATGGAGCTGAAATTCGCTGGATGCCCAGCAGCTTCATTCGCGTCCCCATAGAAGTCCAATACATTCTTGGTACTTACAACCACTGGAATTGGATGGATTTTGTCACTAGATTCAGTTTTCAATGGCAAAGCGGTTTACAGTACCGTAATTGGTCATTCAATATGTCACAGCATGTTACTCTCAACACAAAACATGTCTATTTTCCGAGTGTTTCTTTCTTCATTTTCCAAGTTTTTTTCCTTGTATTATTGCATGTAAGCTCTTAAGCACAAGTATGAAGTCATGATGATCCAAATCCAACCATTTTTGAGTTATAAAATCCTTACAAAAATAATGCTAGTTTGTTTTACACCCTTTTCCTTTGTTACTTTATGCTCTGTTGAAACGCTGCAATTTGCCCTGCATGAAGATATTGAGCGATAGCTGTAATGGAATATGACTGTCATCTTGGGGTGACATTTTCAGCACTGCCACTGTGCTGTGACTGTCTCCGCTGAGCTCACTGGGCAGGAGGGCACCGTGTTCACGAGGACACATTTGCCCCGGAGTCATCTCAGTTACCTGCTACACTATGACATGATTTGACAATCAATTAACCATCTTGCACTAAACAAGACCTTTCTGTTCCAAATCCCTCTCTCGTGAAACTCAGTCAGCTCAAAAAGCATCAGCAAACAAAGCGTTGTTATTTTGATATTTAAACGCTGCAGAGAATGCCATGGGCTGTGTATGTCAACTCAAAGGTTGCTATGAGGAATGTTCACCAAAATGGGCCATGAATGTGAAAAAATCAGTTTAAACGTGCAATTATGTTTGTATTTCTAATCACACTGGCTAATTGCTTTAACTAAATAAATCACACTCTGATTCACCATGGCAATAGCATTTCCATGGCAATAATTACTACTGTGATGACATTGACATCAGGCAGGTACCTTTTGCTTCATTTGAATAATTAACATCTTAAGAGCCACTGCTCTTTCTCCTTTTCCCGTTTTCATCTTCCATTCCTTCTAATTGTGAGTTTATTAATGAAGGGATTGATGAGCCCTGTGCATAATTTACCAATTAGTTCTACACATTTATAAAACTGCATCTTCAACTAACACGTGTCACATTTATTTAAGATTAAACTTTAATCTGTCTTGTTGTTTGTGACTGAGGAATTAATTTGTCTCAGGATATCCCCCCAGCTGAATTTCAATATAAACCATTTGTTCACAGTGAAATGCAGATGAGAACGTGTAGTAAATCTTAGATTCACATAAGGAAAAAACTGGAAATATTCAAGGATGAACTGGTGATGAAACCTTTTCTTGGAACAAAGTGCACTGTCCTTCAAAAGAACCATTTTGAAATATAACAAACTTGAGATAATTTGTTTTCATTTTTTTAACAGCCTAAAACACTGATATTTATTGACACAGATGATAAATTACATTGTTACAGCATTTGGAAGAGTCAGTTTCAACCCAAACACTCAAGTTTGAACCTCGTTTCAGCTGAGACTTAGCAAAGGTTTCTGAGAAAAGAGAAGAGTATCACGGCTCTCATGCAGCCCTGCCTCCAAACAGACATATATCTAACTGGAGACAGAGGGGCGGGCAGAGAGGTGAGCGAGAGGGCAGGGCAGCTCTGCCCGCCTGGGGAGTTTGGCATGTGCCCTCCCTGGGCCTCCTGTGGACCTGGGGTCAAAGTAAATAAAGGGGCGATGTGGACCGCCTCCAGCAACCCCCTTACCAAACCCTTTTCCGCCCTTCATCCCACAGCCCAGTAACAGGAATTGGTCTCTTTATCCAGTGACCACGCCTTCGTGTAGCCATCCATACCTCCACTGCCACATGCCGCCTTTTCTACATTCTCCAGCTCCATGTCCAGACATGAGGCCAAGGCCCTTCACCACAGTTTGTAACAGTGTGACACTGAAACGCAGCCGGGAAGCTCCAGTATATGAGCTCTACTCGTGGTGCCAACAGCATTTCTCCATGTGTGTTAAATATTCACAACTACGTAGCCAAATATTAACAGGGATATATCTGTTACAGACTACATGAGCAGGCTTTTCAACTGGGGCAGCATGATTTGGTGAAAAGTCATGGTGAATGTGATTTGAGTTTCCCTGAAATAGGAATAAAAGAGGAATGTGTCTGAAAACAAATTATTCCAACTTGGGAAACAGTGTATTTCTCATTTGGAAATGTCAAAACAAACAAACAAACTTGCATAAAAATGTAAAAATTCAAAAGCAAGTTAGGACTGCTGTCATGTTCCATTTTGGCAAATTATATGACCTAGACCTTTAAATGGCAGCCTTTTGAAATCATATAACTGCATAAGCTGCTACAGTGACCTCAATTTGTAGCAAAGGATGTGTATATATGGAGTCAAACACCTGTGTAGCCAATTTCAAACCATGCAGATGTGACTGAGTACTATATTAATCCATACATCAACACATACACACAACTATGTTCATGCACGCACACAGATGCACAGAAACTCAGTGGTAATGAAATCCAGACCTGCATTTCAATGGGTGGAGAAAATATATAGAAACTGACTTTGAAACTAGGGAATTATGGACACAAAAAGTTCACATTCCCTGCTAGATTTAGAAGGTGGAAAAATGCTTTACACGTAATAAAAAACAATAGGTAGCCATGGATCTCGCTGAGCTCTTAGCAGGAAACACAGGATTTGCAGTGTGAGCAGGGTCTAAGGGCGCTTAACAGCTTTATAACGTCAGTGTTTTTTAATCTGTTGTTCCAGAGGTTAACACTCACCCACATTATGACCCAACATGTTCAAAATGGCACAAACCTCCATCCTCGTAACATGTTTAAACACTCCACCCCTTCATTCAATACTCGCACTACAACTTTGACACATCTAAAACTAATTAACAGTGTTCAAGACGGTTCTGACAAAGAGGAATATGCTAGCGTCCTCTCCCAGTTAATATCAGGCCACTGCAGACACATGGAGATCAACCCGCTTCGTCGTCGTCCTCCTCCTCCTTCTCCATCCCTCCATCCCTTCATCCCTCCTGCTGGAGGAATTCCCAACCCTCTCTGCAGGTAGCCAGCCAGCCAAGACCAGCAGAACATGTGTTTTCCTCCCCTGGTTGGGTCAAAGTGAGGTCGTTCATTCATTCCCAGTGATATAGCGGCCCGGCTCACCCGCTTGCATGCTTATCATGTGCCGCACCCTCGCAACAGATGATGAATTCCACTCAGTCGATGGATAGATAGATAGAGAGAGGAAGAGAGAGGGATGGAAGAGTAATAGAACGACGAAGCGAGACCCCCTCCGATGCCTCCAGACTCATCTCGTCCCAGCCAGTTTGCAACTCAATCAGTGACATGTGCGATTTTGAGAGGGGAATTGTATGTTATGCTTTTTTTTCGGGGGGTGACAGTTTTGAACTTTGACCACAAAGTTATGAATTTTCCTTTAAGGCTCAGAGGAACTAAAGAAAAACATTTTCAGCACAATGTACACAGGATATTCATGTTTCAAAGCAAGTTTAGATTTCAATAACTATGGGAAGGCAGGCTTTTATGCATGCTGTTTCAACAAGTTTGTTTTGCTCATTCTTTAGAACATTCATAATATTGTTGCAAGGAGTTTGGACAAACTAAATACAATATTGTTACGCAGTTAATCATAGATCTCATGAAAATAATATTAGATTTTGGTTACACTTTATATGTAGGTAAACATCTTCACCATTATTATCACATATATTAGTTGCATATTGTCATCAGCATCACTTTGTGATGTCTTTTGACCATATTCCACAACTAATAGGACATTTAATCACTAGATTATACCTCCTAATTACTGATTATTCATGATAAGTTGTGTTTTTGCATATGACTTACATCTTAATATGCTTTCCTCAAGATTGGTCTTACTACTAGTTTTCACATTACACAAACTAAGGTCTTAATAGGGCCTTTATAACAACTAATAAAGAAACAATATGCTTCTAATATGAATGCTAATAAAGAACTGCTTAAATGGGAATATACAGTATGTGGGTTTACTGTACATCAAGTGTTACAGTACCTTTGTTTCCAGTGGAGTTAAACCAATTAGTCTGCACTCATATTTGGCTCCAAAAGTAGTCAAAAGCTGAAATTTTGATGCATAAACAGTGCTCCAACCCCTTTTAAACAGTTAATGTAACATTGAGTTCTAGATTTGCTGATGTATTTGGATATTTTATATTTATATATGCAGTTTGTCACCGATTGGTGAACCTCTGTCCATCTTCACACCTGACAGGCTCTGCATCTCTAAAATAATAATAAAATGTTCCTTTTATACCCAGTCATGCTACTGACCTACTGTATTGCTAGTTAACCTAATTAGCAGTAAAATGCTCCTCCAGTTGTTTTGATTAGTGCCAAATAATTTTCCAATCTTTTGTTGCCCCTGTTTCAACTTTTCTGCCTTGCTGCCATCAAATTCAAAAGGAGCTAATATTTTTCATGAATGTCATATGTTATGTTCTATTGGGAATAAAACACGGGTTTCTGAGATTTGCAAATCATTGCATTTTGTATTTATTTGCATTTCACACAATTTTTAAAATTGTGGTTGTATTTTAACTTAGATGTTAAGTTTCATATTTGTCCAATTTTGAATAAAATCAAAGATCCAACAGTGTCCTTTCCCCCTGGTATCTATTAATTCATCTGCATTTTTACTGTTGACACCTTACTTTCTAGTTCATTTTGGTATTTTATTTTGAAAGTTTAGGAGATAAACAGGAGCAGCTGCTGTGAATAATTTGCTTGACGACGCTATAGGACTGAGTGTTACAGAAGATCCTTCATCACAGCTGACGTCAGAGTGTAACACCTTAGTTTATAGCAAATAGACCATCACAAGTTCTATCACAACTTCTGGATTTGCTGATGTATTTGTGCAGGTATTACTTTAACTTTGATGTTGATTTTGACATTTATCCAATTTTGAAAAAAGTCAGAGATCAACAGTATCATTTTTCCCTGGTTTCAATTCATTTATCAACATTTTTACTGGTCATACATTTTATTTTGAAAGTTCAGAAAATAAATAGAAGCAGCTGCAGTGGATAATTCACTGTAGGATCGAATACACAGAAGATCCTTCATCTCAGGTGTAACACCTTAGTTTATAGCAAATAGATTATTACAATTTATGTTATTTTATTATATTTTATTTCATTTTACTATTGTATTTGTGCAAAGAGGAGGACTGAATTTCCTAAAATGACAAATAAACTGAAATATGAATCTAAAGAAAGCACTTGGAAAATGTATATTTTCTGATTAGTGATTCCATAGACAGTGTTTTCACATTCTCATATTTGGCCCATGATTATGGAACAAAGGATGGAAATGTTGCAAAGAAGACAGAAAAGTAGAATTACAAAGTTCAGTGGAATACTTTCTATGCAAAATCCATTTCTATGGAAAATCCACTTCAACGTAGGATATGGGTTGGAGATTACAATCGCTCTCAACTGCACAAAATTTGAAAACACACTAAAGGTACATAAAGTAAATAAACAACAATAATAATTTAGGTATCACAGCCTGTACTTAATGTTTATCAGGTGTCGTGGCGGCCATGACACCGTGCTGAGTAAGACTCTCTACAGGCGGCATCCTCTTGGCCCCGTCACCAGCATGTGGGCAACAACGGGAGCTGAAAAGGCGAGACAAGAGATTAAGGAGGCAAAAAGCTTTGTCTGTGCTCCCTCCCTGCCTCAAACACAACAACCTCTCGTCTCCCCCTATAACACACGCACATTGTGCCCCCATTTTTTCTTATTACCGTAAGCACGAAAGGGAAAAAAAGGACAAAATACTACTTACTAATGGACTAAAAATGTCCCCAACTCCCTACCCTTTCGCTCCCCAAAAGCTGGAAAAACCACTCACCAAATCTGTTCTCAGTCCCACCGCTGAGGACTACATTTAGTCAATCTTACAGTGCCCTGTAAGGAATGGATTTTGGGACATCTTGTGAGTCTGGGTGAAATGTGAGTTAATGGGAAGAGAGTTAGTGGTTGAGTGAAGATGCCAGGCAGAGTAGGTAGTTAAAGAGCAGAACAGTGCCTTAGGGGTACTCAGTGTATCTGGACTCACACTGGGAAAAGTGTATTTATCAACTTAATAGCAGGTGTCTGATTGAACATGACTATGATTACAGTAAGTTGTTCCTTCTTCTGGCTCTTCTCCTCGTCTTCCTCCTCATCATGCTCCCCCTCCTGTTTTCCACCTAACCATCCTCTACCTCGCTTTCAAAGCCATAAAAAGGTAGCATGGTGTACATTTACATTATCATCACCTGGTTATTTAATTCTTTTCCAGCAGTGAAAACATTTTTATTGTTGAAAATAATTCAGTTTTTTAAAATTCAGAATAATGTGCATGCAGTGTTTTGGAACGCCTTCAATTCTGTGTCTGTTTGTAATAAGTTTTATGCACCTGATTGTTGCAAAATTGAGTCTCTGAGCAGACAGAGCTGGTGAAAAATCTCAACTATCTTACACAGAAGTAGTTTTCAGTGAGAGAAACCAGTGAACAAACAAGAAGCATCTGATTTGTGGAAGATGGGGAGAGGGAGCCATTTAGCTGATAAGGCAGGGAAGGCCCTTCAGGTGTCTCCTGCTCCACTGCTGTGTAAATGAGCTCCAATTAAACAGGCGGCCCCTAGCTCCGGGTCTCCCCACAGCCCTCCGCAGCCTCCCCAGCCTCCTCAGACTCCTCAGCCTCCTCCATCCCCCCCAGCCCCTCACTGCTTGCCGTAAGGCCCAACCCACCCCATGGCTCCTGCAGCTGCTCGCTCGCTCCCACTCTCTGTTTTTCACTCACACTGTGTGACCCAAAGGCCTGCTTAACTTGTGTGTGTACAGTCGTCTGCTGATGTGTGCGCTTCTCCGTGTACGGCTGTGTATTTGTTAGCCCTGCAGCAATTCAGCTTATTGTCAACTCCCGATAAGTGACAGCATGGTGGAAATGTTGCATCCTAGTGTCTGCTAGATTTGTGTATATTGCAGTAATTGCTCAATCTCTAGAAACTTCTTATAAAATTTCAGTCTTACTTATCTTCTTGTTTTTCCCCTATGGTTTATGGCACTTTACACTTTACAGCAGGTAACATTATTGCATTTCACTGTATCCTCCGAGCTGTTGGATGCGTCACCAAACACTGACCAAACACAACATTAACAGTTTGCAAACATTGTCTGATTCCTCACAAGGCCTTTGCCACGCAGCAACGGGGGTCTGAGAACAGCGGGTGATTTGGCCAATTAGATGAGGCCATGATTTAGGTGGCCAGATTGGGGGAGCCACATTTGGCTGCTGGCCCGGAATCTGGGGTTGACACCCCTGATCTTTGGGAAGCAATACCATGAGTTTCTAAATGACCACAACCAGGGGACAGAGGGAATGAACATCTGATGACCAGCGCTGCACGAATTTTCTGAAAATATTAGTAACCTGCACACAATGAAAGTCCCTAAAGGGAGCAAAGAGCATTCATGTAATCGCTTGATTATATTTTTGTACATTATTCACTTAATTGCAGAGGTGGGTAATATTCAAGTTTACTCCTTTATATGTACTTGAGTAGTTTTATCACGCTTGTGATGAAAAAAATGTACTTGTACTCAGTTACATTTGTCCACATCTCAGTGAATAGGAGAAAAAATATAACATATTGAATTAAAATGAGAAAAAAACCCATAATAATAACAATAAACTAAGCAACAAAATGAGAAAATTGAAGTTTCAATTAAATTATTAAATTAACAAAATAAGCAAGAACAAACAAAGTAAGCCAAAAGGAAGCAAAAGTTAAATTACAAAATAGTCAAGTACGGTATATTAAAAAAAATTAATTAACATAATATGAAACATCAACAACAAAGCAACATAAGCCCAGATAAAAAAAAAACACAGAAAATAAGCCAAAAACAAGTCAGCGTGAACTAATCCAGCAACAACAATGGTTGGAAAATAATAAAAATAATAATAATTGAATAGGTTAAAAATGATAACTGATGAACTAAATAACCAACAAATTGAACAAAACCAGTAACAAATAAGCAACAAATTGAGCAATTATGATCATAATATTCAAAGAAATATGTTAGGTTGTAATAAATTGTACTTGTGTCATGTTTTATTCGGTACTCTTTTACTTTTGCTCACATACTGATGTTTATAAGTATGTCTTCTTCTGTTTGAGTCATTATAACTATATATTCACAATACTTTTACTTGCATACTTTCTGTTTACTCTACCCACCTCTGCTTAATTTTTTTACGTAACCTATTCTCTACCTTAAGAATCCCACCACTGTGAAATGTGA
>JAQQAE010005339.1:0-17733 GCA_029823295.1 Pseudamia nigra | reverse complement strand
TCGAATTGTGAAGCGCCTAGAGATAATCGGCGATTATGATTGGCGCTATACAAATAAAGATTGAATTGAATTGAATAAGATTATCAAAGTTCTCACATGAGGGAAAAACATACATGTACCTTTCAGAGAGCTGGACCTGAAACAAGGCATTTGAATTTCTATGACTATACAATTACTGCACTCTGTCTGTCCTCCAGGACCACCTGGCCCACCAGAACCACCCAAAGAATAATGACATCCTGGGGTAAGAAGCCAGGTAGTGTACATGATGGAATCCATGGCACAGACAGGAGCTCATTTCCATTTAAAGCATGACTGCAGAATGCATGATGATGAATAATCATGCATTCATTATCATGGGGGGGGGGGTTATGGTTAGGGTTAACACAGCCGGTGCTCTGCAGTGCCGGAGCTGTGTTGTTAGCCGTAGCTAACAACAGTAGCTGTAAACACGCTGGAGCTGTGCTTAGCACCGGCAGCTGCGGTGTCTGGAGCTGTGTTTACAGTTATGGACGTGTGCAGTGTCCACTGACAGACTTCCAATTCATAACCCAAGGTAAAAAATACATTCTAAATCATTTCACTGTGTTAATACGGCTAGCACAGCCGGCCGCTCCGGCCTAATACATCCCGCAGGAACATTCACATTATTGTGTTGACTGTTTACATCTGGGTGATAGTTCACTTCTGGGTCTATCTTTCGTTGAGCGAATTTTTATTGTTAGCCAGTTCAAAAAATCTTGCATTTGGTCATTGTTGGGTTGTTTTCATTAACTCTATTATTTGTTCATTTATGTTGATTTTAAAAGATTTTGTTCATTTTCATTTAGCACTCATTTAGTTAATTTTGATGGACTGTTGTCACTTTACTCATTTTTAGTTCATTTTGTCACTTGTTTCGTTTCATTCACTTGTTTATTTTTTATTTTGTTGCTGATTTTCTTCATTTTTCTTCATATTTCTTGATTACTTGTTTTTTTTACTCATTTTGTTGCTTGTTTTTGCTCATTTTGTTTATTTTATCATTTCCTTTATCATTTTTGTTCATTTTCATTCACTGCTACATTATTTGGTTCAATTTTACTCAATTTCAACTAATATTTTGTTTGTTTCACCTAATTTTGTGGGTTATTTTGTTTATTTGGTTTGGTTTATTGTTTTGCGTTTTTCGGCCTTGAATTGTGAAGCGCCTAGAGATAATCGGCGATTATGATTGGCGCTATACAAATAAAGATTGATTGATTTTTCAGTTTCTTGATTATTTTGTTCATTTTGCTCATTTTCTTGAGTATTTTTTATGTTTACTAATTTTTAAGTTATTTTGTTCATTTTTTATTAATTTTCTTGATTATTTTTGTGCATTGTCTTGATAAATTGCTTCGTTTTTGTTCACTTTCCAGAATATTTTGTTGATTTTTACTAATTTTCTTAATTATTTTGTTAATTTTTAAATTAATTTTGTTGATTATTTTTTTGCTCATTTCTGCGCATTTTCTTAATTTTTGTTCACTTTCCTGTTTTTTTTTTTTTTTTTTTCATTTTTACTAATTTTTAAAAATATTTTGGAAATGTTTTTAAATACTGTTTCTTGATTATTTTTGTTCCAGTGTTCAGACCAAATCTACGCCCTGGCTGTCCAAAATACATATTCATGCGTTAACAATTCCAGAAACCAGAAGCGCAGGAAATAAAAATGTCTGGGGTTTAGATCCATTGGTGCCTGACTCGAAGCGTCCCCTCGTGTTCACTCCAAACCTCCGCCCTTGTCCGTGGGGGTGAAGTCTCTCCGTCAGTGGATGAGAATGATGAGGATCTCACTGATGACTGATGCGGCTCCTCCATCCTATCCGCCATTTCCACGGTGCGCGGGCCCTCCCTCTCTCCTCCGGTCTTTGGTTGTCATGGCGATGACGTCACGTTGCACCACCGGCTCAGCCCAGTAGACGCGACTGAGAGGCGGTGCAACAAACGACCACAGGATCCGTCATCATCGTGTGAATCTCCGCTCCAGACTCCATCTCCTGCTCGACCGTCCTCCGCTTCTTCTGTCCAAAATGCGCGAAATTGTGCATTTACAAGCCGGTCAGTGCGGAAACCAGATCGGAGCCAAGGTAAGGTACCGAACTCTTTAGATCTCCTTTACTTTCTGCATTTTGAGGAAACTTGTGCAGCTTTTCTTACAGACGCGCCTCGGTTGGAGAGCACCCTCGACGAATTCTCCAAAAGGAGACACGCGCGGCTATTTCTAGGTTAAATCTACGTGCAATGAATGAAATACGGGCTAAATCATCGATTTTTCACCCATAAATGCACTTTTCACGACCTGCATTGTGTTAAATTTTTGCAGGAGCTGATTTGTGTAGATTAATGCAACAATCATAAGATCGGTTCATGCATCAAACAAAAAAATCCTGCAAGAGATGCTACAAGATTGGCCCTTATTGCTGTCTAGAGTTGCATGCAGTTACACCAAGGAATGCCTGAATTAGTAATGCATCCTTATTGTGATAGTAGAAGCTGTCTCCCCTCCCCCACATCAGCTACTGTGTGACCTATTTCTACAAAAGACACATTTCAGACCTTTTTGTATTAAAACAATATATGACTCTAAACATATCACACATTGTATTCCATGCTTTCAGTGATATGGTTCTATATTTACTATTTTAAGCTGGTTAGAACAGTGTATTCCTGAATGGCTGAATTCTGTGACTTATCAGATTATTGCCATCTGCCTGATGACAGAGACAGTCTGCATTTTATACTAATAGGCTGTACTTATGACCTGCATTTAACGGGTTACTACTCTGCATGTCTAAAAATAGCCCAATAGAAAGTAGCTATATTCTATTTTAGGTTGTTGAATATGCTCTATCTCCTGTCAGCCATAAGAAAATTGTTCTGTTTTTCACCTTGGGCTAAATTACATCTGTTTCTCTTTTGCTCTGTCACACCTATTTTCTCTAGTTCTGGGAGGTGATCAGTGATGAGCACGGCATTGATCCCACCGGTACCTACCATGGAGACAGTGATCTGCAGCTAGACAGGATCAGCGTCTACTACAATGAGGCCACAGGTATGAAGGTTAAACAATACTTCTCCTTCACCCCCACTCCCAGCTCCATTACTGTGCAGACTGATTTGTATCCATTTCCATGTTTTCCTTAAATGCTTAGGGAAAATGTCAAAAGGATGACACAGTGGATCTGTTTTAGGTGGAAAATATGTGCCCCGTGCCATCCTGGTGGATTTGGAGCCCGGTACGATGGACTCAGTCAGGTCTGGTCCCTTCGGGCAGATCTTCAGACCTGATAACTTTGTCTTTGGTAAGCTAATTTAGCGAAGGTCAGTATCAGATTTTTTTTTGGGGGGGGTGGTTCATTGTGTTTAACCATGTCAAAATTGGCTCTTAACAGGCCAGAGTGGAGCTGGAAACAACTGGGCCAAGGGTCACTACACAGAGGGAGCTGAGCTGGTGGACTCTGTCCTGGACGTAGTGAGGAAAGAGGCTGAGAGCTGTGACTGCCTCCAGGGCTTCCAGCTCACTCACTCCCTGGGTGGTGGCACCGGGTCTGGTATGGGCACCCTGCTCATCAGCAAGATCCGCGAGGAGTACCCTGACCGCATCATGAACACCTTCAGCGTGGTGCCTTCTCCCAAAGTGTCCGACACTGTGGTGGAGCCCTACAATGCCACCCTGTCCGTCCACCAGCTGGTCGAGAACACCGACGAGACCTACTGCATTGATAATGAAGCTCTCTATGATATCTGCTTCCGCACGCTTAAACTCACCACCCCCACCTATGGAGATCTCAACCATTTGGTGTCCGCCACCATGAGTGGTGTGACCACATGCCTGCGATTCCCCGGCCAGCTCAATGCCGATCTCCGCAAGCTTGCCGTTAACATGGTGCCATTTCCTCGTCTGCACTTCTTCATGCCTGGCTTTGCCCCCCTCACCAGCAGGGGCAGCCAGCAATACCGCTCCCTGTCCGTGCCTGAGCTCACACAGCAAATGTTTGATGCCAAGAATATGATGGCCGCTTGCGACCCACGTCATGGCCGCTACCTCACTGTGGCCGCCGTGTTCAGGGGCCGCATGTCCATGAAGGAGGTGGACGAGCAGATGTTGAATGTGCAAAACAAAAACAGCAGCTACTTTGTCGAATGGATTCCCAACAATGTGAAGACCGCTGTCTGTGACATCCCACCCCGTGGCCTCAAAATGGCCGCCACCTTCATTGGCAACAGCACAGCCATCCAGGAGCTGTTCAAGCGTATCTCCGAGCAGTTCACCGCCATGTTCCGCCGCAAGGCCTTCCTCCACTGGTACACTGGAGAGGGCATGGATGAGATGGAGTTCACTGAGGCCGAAAGCAATATGAACGACCTGGTGTCCGAGTACCAGCAGTACCAGGACGCCACCGCTGAGGAGGGCGAATTTGAAGAGGAGGGAGAGGAGGAAGTGGCCTAAACCCTCAACACTCCCAGCTGCCATTTTACCTCACCCATCCTCCATCTCATCATGAACAGTCCACCACACTCTGGAAGACGGTCACCATTGTTGCTCTAGTGTTAGACATGGGTGTTACTGATGCGAGTAAAGTTTTTGGTTCAGATTTTTTTTGTATGTTGTGAATGCACTGATTTCCCCACATCCTCTCATCTGCCCTTGCATCACCTTGCCTAATAAAAAGCAAGTGATTTTAACTGTGAAGCCTTGATATTGGAGAACCATTAAAATCTGATTAGAAGGCCACTTTGTGTCGGAGTATTTATTGATTCTATTAAGATTTGACCCTATATTGATCTAAAATGAAAAACAGTGAAGCACTGCAACATATTCAAAAGGAAAGTTTCTAGATCAGGCACAAAGTCTATATTTAAACCTTTAGAAGGGCACAGTGGGAGTATTAGAAAAATGTAAGAACATAGATGTATATTTGAAAAAGCTTGAATTTAGTTTTTTTTATCAAATTTACATTATGGTAATCACAATGTAGGACTTTTTAGTTATATTATATAAATAACTAAGATTATCTAAGTGTTTATTTTCATTTTTCGTTCATTTTGGGGGTTGTTTTGCCCTTTTTTCAGTTCAACTTTTGAAAATTTTTCTTATTTCTTAAAGTGATGTATAAAGACGGTATGGTATTTTTATTATATTATTAATTGTATCATTGTATGTTTTGATGATTTTGTTCATTTTTGTTAATTTTTTTGCTTATTTTGTTCATGTCTGCTCATGTTGATGATTATTTTTGTCATTTCGTCCCCATTTTGTTGCTAAATTTGTCAATTTTTCTAAGCTTTCACAATATTTTGCTCACTTTTTGTTCACTTCACAAACATGGCATGTTAGCAACTCACCAGAATCAGCTAATTAAGTGTTCGATGCTCAAAAGTTTTAGAATAAAAGATCAATGTTGAAATGAAACCCACACCCTTGTGCCATGACATACAATGCGTGTAGCATCCAGAATACATACCAATGAATAGTAAAATACAGTCTGAAAATGGGAATCATTTGTTTGATAGCACCTTGTGAAAGGCCATGGGTGTGTAATTAACACTGCAAAATAAAGAGGAATTCATCAAATGTTTGTTGCCAGTTATAAGCAGAGTGTACAGTTTGTATCAGGACTCAACACTGTGGGAAGATGCAAGATAAATCCTAGAGTTACCTCATAATTCCTCAGACTGATATTAAATTACGACCAGTGCAGAAACACTGTCAGAGAACAGACTGTGCTGTAACATTATGAAATAGCAGAAACAATTAAGTGTGAACCTGACTCATTTACAGGGAAGAATAATCACTTATTATACAAAGACTCCAGTAACATACTGTATATTATTTTACATAAGCATTATCTCCTTATCAACTGAACTGTAGATTTGTGTTTTTTAAGAATGACTGACAGTATAATTAAATCTTCAGTCATAGCCTGTTTGGTTTTCAACATTACTCAAAAACCTGTGGTCGAGTTTTGGTCAAATTTTGTGTGAATTTGTTTCATTAAAACTTAAAAAATGATTTACTTTTGGAGAGGATGGTCATTTTCAGGACTATGATCTGGAAAACCTTTTAATAATGGGTTGAACCTATGGTGACCTTTCACCAGTCCAGTGGCCACTTGGTTATATTCGGGTGGTTATATTTTGACGTGTGAAATAAACAAAGAAATACTATGTCCACTTGACCAATGAGGATACAATTTTCTTACCCAAATGAGTCAGGTTCACACTTAATTGTTTCTGCTATTTCGTAATGTTACAGCACAGCCTGTTCTCTGACATGGCTCATCATAACTGTGAACATTTGGGATTAAGACAATTACCATGTAAAAACAAAGACCAAACTGTCAAGGTAAAAAAAACTTTTTGCGCTCCCTCTATCAGCACCTGCACACTGATTACCTATCAATTTAAAAGCTCGGAGGCAAAGGGAATCCGCATTTTAGTGGAAGTAACAGCTCTCCAAGTGGTGGGAGGCATAAATGATTCTTATAGCACTCATAATTTGGGAACCAATTGGCTGAATTTACTAAAATTTACTACATTAATTCTTCATACCATTTCCAGGTTAGTGTCTTATTTTGGTAGTGATCCAGATCATATTGTCAGATCACTAGTTATAGGATTAAAATACTGTATAGAGGATCATGTTCTTTCATCCCTAGATACTCAAACAAGGTGAAGTGCCATCATCTTTATGTTAACTTACATTTATATATTGTAAGTATTCAAATCTTTTGCTCTGTACTTGGCTGAGGCACCTCTGGAAACATACCTCCTCAAGTCTTGAGATGTAAGGTGCCATAAGGTTTGCACACTTGGATTTAGGCCTTTTCTGCCATTTATCCCTGAAAACAGTTCCCATGTCCCCCATTGTGATCTCCCTCCAGGTGTGTAGATACATCCATGGATGCACTGAGGTCATCAGGTGTTTTGGGTCTCACAGCATCAGACAACCCATCCAGGATTTATCAGACCTGGGTTGCACTGGCTCTTTTCTTCAGTTGGTGGCTCTACTCTATGTAGCTGGTGTAACACTAGGAGCAGAGGGAGTGGGCAGTAAAGCCTCTACCTCTATGAGTTAGCTCCAAACACCCTGCTTAAAGGAGGCAGATGTTAGCACCATGTCTGGCCTCAAGGAAGTTGGTGTTATGTAGTCTGGGAACTTGAGTTGCAAGCCCAAGTCAGCCCAGTCCATTGCCACAGAGAGTAGGCTAGCTGACGGTGTAAGCTTTGTTCATGGATTCTCTCCAGCCCCCACAAAGGAAATTATTTTCTGGCCACAGACGTGCGTGTAGTTGGCAACTGCCCTGATATGTTGGATTCAAGTCCAGGCTCTTAAGAACCATCCCTAGGCCTTTCCTGTTTGATTTTTGCAGGGGTTTGAGTTGTTAACTTGCTGAAATGTGAATTTTTGAGCTCCTGGGCACTCTGGAAGAGGTTTGCATCTATTCGCCACCAGTCCTGACTAGTCTCTCAGCCCCTCCTATTAAAAAAAACACCCCGTTACATGATGCTGCAACCTTAACTGCAGGGATGGTATCACAGAGGAGATGGCACATTAATGCCACATAACCTGGTCATATTTTATTGCCAGCAGTCCGGCAGCCTTTTTCTATCAACAGAGAAGTGGTTTTGGTTCACTGTTACAACATTCTGAGCATTTATATAAAAAATAAATTAGTACTGGATTGAGAACTTTGGTTCTTACATGGAGCCAAAAACAGTGGTTATTTCCCCTGAAGCAAAGTGAGTGTCCTTTGTGTACAGGTTAAAAGGAGAGGGTGAAAACAATGCAGAATATCTGAGAAACTTGTGGGAAAATGTAGTATGTACAAAAGCTGCTGCATAAACCTGCTTCTGACTTCTAACTAACAAATGCCAGAAACTAGCACAAGAAAGAGTAAGGAAGGATGTTTTCAAATGCACTGAGAAATAATGAACATACATCAAGATTACAAAAAAATTGTCTGTTGTTCATTGTGCACCATCCTCCATCCCAAGCGCTGATAATTAAGTCCCTATATACCAAAACTGATTTTGAAACTTTAGGACCTTGTGACTTTGACTTGTGTTTCCAAAAACATACTCACTGGTACGAGTCCCACCATTAACCAATGCCACGTTTGGTAAATGTAGCTTTTGTGATATTAGGCTGTTTCCACTCCCGAGATTCCAGTACATTTGGTACAATTGGGGCTTCAGTTTGATTTGGGGTTGTAACTCTCAGTTGGTCCAAGTTTGCTTTCACAATGCACTTTATCAAACAAAACAAACCTTTTGAATAGCGTATTCCCCTGCTCGTCTGTCATGTGCCAATTATGGCATCTAGTTCTTCATACTAAGGAAAACTGTGCTTTTTTCTTCTGAACTGCCACTTCTTCTAAGCATGTCACATTTATATTTTTGAGTTTGTTTAGCTTTGTGTGTTACTGCTCTACTGTATGAGTGAATCCCAGAACATCCATTTTCCCACTAACTAGTTTGAAAACTTCATTGTTCTTGTAAATGTTTACCAGTAGCTGTCATATATTTTCACCTGACTATATTTCTATCAGAGCTTGACCTCACCCTCACTCCACGTCTGACTGTGAGCCATTTCTATAGTGCTGCACAAGTTTTGGTTGTATTTACCCACAGTGCCCTGCGTTGTAGTCCACTTCCTGCATCTGGTTCACTTGAAGCGGATTGAGACCTACGTTTTTAGGTGGACCAGAGTTCACTTCTTTGATCTGCAGCAGAGTTCGACTACGCATTCACACCTCGCCAAACAAACTGGACTTTCTGAGCAAACAAACTAGAGTTAATGAACTACGGTATTGAACAGGGCTGATGCGAATGCACCCTAGAGTCAGACAGACAGATGGCACTAACCTCCCCACCCATGCTTTGACTCAGTGTGTGTAATGACACATCCTTGATTAGAATGACTCCACTCAATGCTTGTTGAAATGCAAGCAATGTCATGAAATGGAATGAAAGTTCAAGGGAAAACGAACGAGACCGGTTCAAGAACCACAGCTCACTTGGTGAAAAGCGTCCTGAGGGTCCTTGAGGTGTTTCTGAGCCTCCTCCAACACAGTCCTCAAGTGGTCTCCATCTGGCCAGTCTTCGATAAATCCCACAGTGCCATACTTATACTTGATCTTCTGGAAGCTTCTCCCAGCTCCTCACATGTTCTCTGTAGCCACCTCAGAATGACAAGGTTCTTACCTTGTGGTGACAATGAAACAGGAGTGTTTGAACTAAAATCTATTTAGCCTTTGTAAATAAACACTTGACATTACCAGGCCTCACTCTCCCCACTAACCTATTTCAAGACTCATTGTGCAAATACGGATTCATTTGAAACTCTGTTTTCTTGTTTATTCTGACTTGTTAGTGAATCTAAAAAGCAATAACGTCCCCAGAAAGGCTCAGAATATTTTAAACAGTTTTTTATTTATTAGACAAAAGCATAAATAAACATGTTTTAACATCGTAAAACATCTCTGCTTGATTATGATGCACAGCATGTTGGATTTATTTTAAAAAAGTTAAATAATATGAGTAAATTAAAAATGACTGATCAAATAATACTTTAAGTGTAAACAATTGCTTGTTTTTTCATTATTTCAGTGTAAGCTCATTTCAAAACTAGCAGTTTGACTAAAATCTGATGTTTTTACATTGAAAATCCAGGTGTCCTTCATGGTTTCAGAATGAAATCGGTACTCTCAGTAGCAAAAAACAACAAATTTGAGGTAAAAGCTCAGTGTAGATTTTTTCCAGTGAAATGACACATAATATACAATCACATTAAAGCAACTGAAGCGCATAGCAAACAGCAGCTGAAAGAAGAAAAAAACAACTACACTAAAATGATCAGTGGTGACAAAAATACTGACGTTTCATTCGTACCGATGACAATCCTCAGTGAAATGTTTAATGTGTCCACGTAGAGCTGGGTGATGCTGATCAGTAGTTACCACAATAAATGTCAAATCCTTATTTTATTCAAGATTAAAGGCTGAAGAAACCAATTAAAGAAACCAGAGGATTATTTGTGGGTTTAAATTATAAATAAAAGATGCAACAAGACAAAAAGACGCCACAGAAGACGTAAAACTATAAAAGGCACAAAATGACAAAAACCAACACAAAAACTGCAGATGGATAAAAAAATCTTATGTTTATCTTTGCTTTTTCTTTTGTTAATTTGTTTTGACTCAATGTTATTAAAGCCAGTGTAAGAGACAAAAATGATGTAACAGAACTAAGGATATAAAAAAGGCATAGGATCATTGACTGGACATTAGTGACAGAGTAACTGTGACGTCACTCGTTGGTTTCTGAACTGCTACTTTGAGGCCAATCAGGTTGTCACTTCCTGGATGATGTAATGCAGGATGTGTCATGGCAATATTTGGCAGAGTTGCAGAAGCAGTGTGTCAGGGGTCCTACAGGTAAGCTAATGCTAAATGCAAGCGTGCTGACTCACCAAAAGAAAGTCATATTGTATTGTCATGAAACACAACTACAGTCAAGGGTGTGTCATGAAAAACTATGCTCTCTTAAATAAACAGAAGGTATGAAGATCTGACTTGGTCCGATGTCACTGGTGAGTTGAGTTGTCATACAGACCTGTCAATCAAAACCCAGCACAACAGAGATTTGTCCAATTATTTGCTACAATATTGAAATAATGGAGAAAAATGATAAGATGGACCACCAGATCACTTATTAAAGGGTCCAAATAAAAGTTTGAGACTCGTGACAAAAATGTTTTGACTGAAGGAAATCCAGAATAATTCTACAGGAGTGATTTCCATGTCAGCTGTGGTCCTTGCCCACTGTGCAGGACTTTAAAAAATGAAAATGACATATAAGATGCAAAAAGGAAAAAAAAAAGAAAAACAGACAAACAAAAATGACAAATATAAAAAAATGATACACAAAAGATACATTTTTGCCGCTTTCAATTCATGTTATCTCTCCTTTTTCTCTCAGATTTTTTAAAATTTAACTCCAGCTTTAAAATGATTAAAGTGAGTGAATGTGTAATGTTATGCTCAATCACAGGATTCTTGTCTCTTCCTGTGTTACAGTTGGGAGAGAAAACATTATTAAGCAGCATATTGATATATATGGTGACTATATTTATCGCACTATATACTTTGTTTTTTGTCACTATGGTTCATTTTTGGCTGAGTCACTTTCAAACTGTTTTAATCTTGCTGATGAGGTTTTCAAATACCTTATCAACAATGACTCTTATGAACAAATTAAGAAGTAGATCATAAAGCAGATATGATCATATTAGATCATATCATATCATGTTAGATCATATTAGATAGAGGTGCATTTCTGTTATTTTATTTTACATAGTTTTTGTGTGTTTCTGTCTTACACAATTTTCATCTTGTTGCATCTTTCTTGTAACTTTTATTTGAATTTGGTTTTTTACATGATTTTCATCTTGCTGCAACCGTTTTCTCTCTTACATATTTTGTTATTACTGCCTTTTTGTGTAATTTTTCTCTTAGTGCAGCTTTTATTTAATTTTTGTGCATATTTTAATGTTTTGTCCTCATTGTGTCATTTTCCCAGTTTCTATCTTGTATCTTTTATGCTGTTGTGCATGTTTTAGTCTGTTTGTATTTTTTGCACCACTCTTCTCTTGGTGCATTTTAGTCTTGTTTGGTCTTTATTTTCATATTGTTTGGTTTTTGCCAATAATTTAAAAAGTCTGTTTTTTTCAACTTTTCACTCAGGACCAATAAAAAAGATTCTGGCCACTTGAAAGAAATAATGATTTAACATTCATGTTGATAATTATTAATATTGACTGATGTATAATTGTTTGCTGTGGTTACATTTTTGCTGTATCCCCCCGACGTTCATGCAGATGCAGGAATAATTCAGAGCTTGTTGTGATGAAGTGGTCAGTGAATGCATCGTGATCGGTGAATGCATGATGTCATATTGAGTCAAACCCTCTCACGGGACATTTCCCAGCCACTGACTGTCTGTCTGTCCTCATGTCCTGAACAGATGCTGAGCCAGATTTCAGATGAGTCTTTCCTCTTTCGGAAGCTTCAGCGCGTCTGGAGCAGCGACACTCCGTGCCCCGGACTGTTCTTCAGCGCTGGGTCGGTACGTCCCCTCCGTCTGCCTCTTCTTCTTCACCACACAGAACAGCCAACCCAGAACAGCACCGACTATCGCCAGAACACCCAGAGTGACTGTAGGAGCCACGATCGCTGCGATGTTTGGCCCCTGATCCTGGAAAAAAACAGACTGTGAGGAAAGCCATGACAGTGATATTGTATTTTATGACAGTTTTATAAGGGTATAACAGAGCTTTCTACTCACATCTGTGCCATTTGTTGAACGGTTTTCTTTTGTAAGAGTATAGTTCCCTATGAAAAAAGCAGAAACATGATCACTGACAAGGTCTACAGGGACAAAATATAAAGTTTTCCCCTTTATTCTAAAATGAAATACTAATAATAAGCAGTTATAACGTAATCTAATTGGAAATGAAGACTTTTCTTTGGTGTATCCATGTTTTCCAGACAGGATCTTTGTCTCAACAACAGCTGAGCCAAGACCTACATTTAGGAAGATAATTCAGCGGTTACACACACCTCATGTTTCCAAAGTGAGCAGAATCAGGAGCATTATGCAAAACACACTAGTTGTGTTTGAAATGACCTATTGCTTACTACTGGCATACTGCTTCTGGATGAAAACAGCAAGTAGTATGTAGTAGGTAAAAATCTAAAAAAAAAAATCTGCAGTATGTTAGATATAATGTATTTTTCAAATTTCAAATTTTTCAGGGTGCCTGTCGGGCCGCCTGCCTGCTTGACATACAGCGTCCCACAGTGCATTACAATCTGTCCCTTTTCTTCTTCTTCATCTAATATTGGGTTGCAATCAGTGTAACAAGGCCATCATCGCCATCTACTGCTGGAGTTTGGCCTCGATTTAACCTTTAAAACCCTGGGTAGAAGAGTTTCTGGGGCACCTGACTTCTTCAAATATATTCTAGTATTTACCGTCATAAAGTTGAGTAGCCAAAGTGCCGATTTATCATTTCTATTGTTGAAAAAGAAGAATTTGCCAATGGTTTTACAAATAAATAACAGCAAATTTGAAACCTTTTTATCTGTACAGGTATTTAGTAGGTCTCAGAGGATTAAACATCACAAATATGTGATGATTATACTGGATACAGGACAAAAATGTATGTTCCTGCACTTTGCCACTTTCAAACATGCTAATAAAAAGCTGGGGCTAAAGTGAGACAAACACCAGCACGTAATATGAACAACTGATTTGCATTACTGTATATTGTTTGACAGACTTCTTGTTCATCTGCTAACACCTGACAGGTACTGTCTCCATGGTGACAAGTGTTGTGGTCTTGTGACCATTTTGCACACACAAGCCCATTCATTCTTCATTCTGTTGGAAAACTGCTCACTGACGATACAGCCAAACTTTTTCAGAGGCCTACTAGCCTCCCCACTCATCCAGTGGTCGCTGCGGGTGAACTCATAGATTTTAAAACCTATTTTTAGGGCATTTGTGGAATTTAAAACATTTCAAACCTCCATGTTATAAAAATTGTTTCGCACTGTAGGTGTGCAGTCAGCATTTTACAGGCATGTCTTTTTTCATGTATAGCAAAACCGCATCTTTGAAGCATTCAGTATGTGTATCATGTAGAAGTAGCAGCGTTTTTTGAACACAGCTGTTCATTTCTCATTGAGTCTAAGTCCCGCCCCGATCCTGTTCCATTCAGCGACAGGATCAGCTGAGGTCTCATAGAAGGTGCAGCACGATACAGGGAGTGACTTCTCAGTGCAGGGTCCTGCTCTTCTGTAGTCTTTGGCTGATTGTAAACCTGTATTTTCAAAAAGCACTATATACATGTCCAACAAATCATCCTAAAGCCAGTAAAATACCAGCAAATCCCACATTGTTTAGTTGGATAATGTTCATTTCATAAAAAGACCTGTCAAATTCAAAACGTTATATTTAGAATAACAATGTAAAAAGGTGTGCGTGCGAACAGTCAAAGAGCTTATACTGAAAAAGTCAACGTTCATCCAAACATACAACAACTTTTACACCATTTCAGATTAAAAATTATTCTCAAAAAGCACCAGCTTCATAATTTTCTCTGATTTGTGTCTATGTGATTATAATTTATTGTGGTGTACAATTTTTCTTCTTTTTTAATTATTTTATGCAGTATTGCCAATGTAGTTGTACACAGCCTTAAGTAGAACATGTAATAGAGTAACAACAGTAGAACATAAGTTACTTTAATGCATTTCCTGCCATACAAATAGACAGTGGAGAACCGTTTTACTGGGGCACTAATTTGTAGATTGCTTTCATAATTTTCTTTATTAATTTTTGTTAATTTTTATTCATGTTTGTCAGTTTTCCTGACTATTTTTTGTAATTTACTTTATTATCACATTCTTAGTTGTCCAAATTCTTGACAATATTGTTCAGTTTTCTTTTGTTCATTTTGTTTATTATTTTATTCATATTTGTTCATTTTCTTTGTTATATTGTTAACTTTGTTGACTATATGTGTTATTTTTTAATCATGTTGTCGAGTTTCTTGACTGTTGTGTTCATTCTTTGTTTATTTTTGTTCAATCTGTGCATCCTTATGTTGACAATCATAACAAAATAAGTTCAGTCTTCATTCTTACATTTTATATTTTAAATGTATAATAAAGCACAGAATTAAAAATTATGAAAACTATCTTAAATATAAAAATACTGTATGTGGATTGATTTGTGATATGTGAGTGGATTTTGTCTGAATTTGTGTCCTCGGGAGACAATATAGTTTTGTTTTTTGTGTCTTGTGATGAAAATGTCACTGCTCCATGTAACAAATGAAGCAAATTTCTCTTCAGTTTAGTGATGTTTTTACTCAGATTTGTCCTTGAGCGGCCATGTGAGAACTGACATAACGAAACTACATAGTAACTAAGTGACCAGGAATAAGGAGGAGGAGGAGGAGGAGGTCAGGAATGCAGAACGGAGCGTAATAGAGTCAAATAATCTGTTTCTATGTCATTACAGACAAAAATCAAATGTATCGTAATAAACTGCAGAGGAACACCTCCTCATATGATGAAAATAAGATGGTCTGGGTAGTAAAACTGAAACTCTGCTGGTGTTTTCTGAGTCAATCATTCACAAAAGCAACAGTAACTTCTGAAAGGACAAATGTACAAGTCGATAAGAGAGCAGGGGCAGCTGGGGCAGAAATGAGGAAAGGGAACGTAACGTATGGTCAGCTGGAATTCTAAGATTTTAAACGGTGCTGTGGAAAGTGTTTTCACCTCAAGCGTTGAAGATGAAATTTCAGAAGAACTCAAAAATCTACTTAATTAAGCATTTTGTGTTTTACTATTTAAATGTAAAAGACAATACAGTGTATAAGAGTGTACACCGAGCTGATTTTGCTCAGTGTTCAAAGAACATTTAACAAAAAAAATCAAGAAAATTAACCGAAATGAACATATGAACATTATAATAAAGACAATGAACAAAATGAACAAAATAATCAAGAAAATGAACAACATGAACAAACTGATAAACAAACTAAATGAAAATAATAATTAAGAAAATGAACAAAGCAAAAAGCAAATTATCAATAAAATTAACAAAAATGATAAAGTAATTAACAAAAGTAAACAAAACAATAAAGAAAAGTGAACAACACAGTGAAGAAAATGACAAAAATAATCAACTAAATTAACAAAAATGGATGAAATAATCAAGAAAAATCCCAAAAATGAGGGAAAAAACTCACAAAAGATGAATAAAACAATAAATCAAAAGGATAAAAATAAACCAAATTATTAAAGATCGACAAAATGAGCAAAAATGATTAAACAAATTAACAAATACACAAGAAAACAGTATTAGATTAAATAAATAAACTAATTTAAATAAAATGCTCCGTGACCTGTTCTGGGTCCTGATCCTTAAATTGGGAAACCCTGATGAACGTGATTACTGCGAGCTCCTCTGCTCTGTCAACACGCCGACAGGCCTGGGCACGTAGGAGGCGTGTTCTGGAACATCAGGTGATCATTTTATTTCTCATCACGACAGGGGTTAATACATGTGTGGGTGTGAAAAGGTTTCATGTCAACACGGAGGGAACAAAGCATAATGCACAACAGAAAAATCTAAATTTCAAGAGATTCTAAACCCTGAAATATTGTTTTTTAAACTGTCAATGGAACTGTGTGACTTCAATGTAATGGACCATATCAGAACTGGTGACAACACTCGTTAAAATCAGAAAATATACAGTATAAAAATCTGCACTGTCTAGATGAAAATGGCCAAACTCACTGCTTCCTGTCTTGAAATCTTTTTAATCCTTTGCACGTTGATGCTCACATCTGGATATTCTTTTCACACACCTCTGAAATTTGTAGAATAAAAATCCCCAAATCAGGGTTGTACAGCCCACCTGTCGTTGCGTCAGACGGTGCTGAACCTCATTCATTTTCTGGCCAAATTAATGTTCCCTACAGTTCTGAACAGGACACACAGGAAAATAGACATAACCTGGTAATCTCACTGCCTTGATTGCTTCATTTGTTTGTCAGCTTGAATGTGGGTTTCATTTCCCTGCGGGAAGGGGCTGTACAGTATAATATCCAGAAACAATGATGGAAGTACTCTAAACACGGTGTACACTTAAAGAGATATTTAATATTTTACAAAGGCCTGTTCTTGGTGGCTAAAAAGTAAAAAACTGATACTAACACCTTCATTTCCACATATGATTCTGTATAGTGTACGTATGTGATTCTCTCTTCTCCTGAGGTCCCTGAATGCCTCCTGTCTCACATCTACACCTGAACATTCAGACACTAATCATGCTCCTCTCTGTCTCTTTCTGAAATGGCATCACTGACTACGTTTACACTAGGATTCCCCTCTTACTCCAAAAATGGTAAGTGTCATGTAAACAGCATATTCCGGCAGGATGTTCAGAATTAGGTACTGTATTTTTCTAAATGGAACGTTTTCTGACTAGGACATGGGATATGCTCTCATTTTTCAGGAGGTTGTTTTCTGGTTGTGTCTGCTGGTTGGTTTGTTGGCTTGCCTGTTAGCAGGAATACACAAAAGCTCCACTAAATTTTGTGGAAGTGTTGAGCTTGGTCCAACCAGAGGGCAGTCACCAGGTCTCTACACTGAGGCTGATACGGAAGTAACTTGTGAACTACGGTACATTGGCCACTGGGGCACCCGTCCCTTGGTTCCAAGAAGCCAAGTTACGTTGGACTTCTCTATGAAAATACTGAGTGAATACATTTTTGTCATGAGTCACCATGGTCTCATATGTTTTATTTGGACCCTCTAATAAGTAATCTGGTGGGACATCTGTAACTTTTTGCTCCGTTACTAAGACATTCAGGCAAATATTCAGACAAATCATGGCTGTGCTGGGCTTTGATTGACATGTCGCTATGGTAACTCGACTTGCCAGCAGAGTCAGACCAAGACGGGCCTTCGTATCCTCTGTTTGTTAGAACGTAGTTTTCCTGGACATACAGTATCTCACAAAAGTGAGTACACCCTCCACATTTCTGCAGCTATTTAATTATATCTTTTCGTGGGACAACACTGAAGAAATGACATTTTGACACAATGAAAAGTAGTCAGTGT